>LOEQ01009970.1:5081-41147 GCA_001685075.1 Bramus lutescens | reverse complement strand
CTTGAAGAAGGCCAGGTGAGAATGTGAGGCAGGAAGAAAGGAGAGAAAATAAGTGTGTGTGTGTGTGTGTGTGTGTGTGTGTGTGTGTGTGTGTGTGTGTGTGTGTGTGTGTGTGTGTGTGTGTAAGATGCACATTCAATGACAAAGATCAAAAACACTGATGACAACTTATGCTGGGGAGGATGCGGGTAAACATTCCTGCATTGCTAGTGGGAATGCAAGCTGGTACAGCCACTTTGGATATCAGTATGATGATTTCTCAGAAAATTAGGAAACAACCTACCTCAAGACGAAGCAATACTACTTTTGGGTGTATACCCAAAGGACATGTGCTCATCTATGTTCATAGAACCTGGAGGCAACCTAATTCCCCTCACCGAAGAATGAAAAAGGAAAATGTTGTCATTTACACAAAAAATGACATTTTGAAATTTGCTGGGAAAAACAACATATTGAATGAGGTACCCCAGACCCAGAAATAAAAATATATGTACTCATTCATGTGTGGCATTTAGTCATAAATTAAAGAAAAACCAGCCTACAATTCACAGTCCCAGAGAACATAGACAACAAAGAGGCCCCTAAGATAAACATACATGGATCTAACCTACATGAGAAGTAGAAGACAAGATCTCCTGAGCAAATTGGGAGCATGGGGACCATGGGAGAGAAAAGGGGGGGGGGAGAAAGGCAGGAGAGCAGAGAAAGAATATATAGCTAAATAAAAACAATTTTAAAAAGACACACATTCAAGAGTATGAGAAACACGGATGTCAATATAGTGTGAACAGAGAGTATTAAGCAAATTAAATGACACCAGCAGGAACCTGACTATCCAAGATCTTTAAATTCAGCCTAACAAGCCTGAGTTCTGAGGAGTCACTGAAAATTCAGCATCTTGTAGATATATCAAGAGAACTACATATTAAGGACTCAGATCTTCTGGAAAACAGCACAAATAGTGACTGAAAGGCAAGAAGGGATGATCACAATCACAAGGAGTAAATACAACCTGGGCAAGGCATAGAGGGAATGGATGAGCACAAGGGCTGCACCAACAGAGGTAACTAAACTAATTATTGCTCCTAAGCCAGTCTCTCTGAGGCCCAGACTGGATGTCCAATTGCTTACCATCAACATCTGTAACTGAATGTCTAGTAGAAGTGTCAATATCACATGTCTAGAGTTAAACTCCTGAAGCAGACCTCCCTCCATATCCCTCTTCCAATATCAACCCTTACAGCAGAAAAGAAGCATGCTCTTAATTCAGTGGCTCAAACTAAAGAGTCTGCACTTATACGGCAAACATAGTCCTAGTCCATCAGAGAGTCTAATGGGTCTTACCTCCTAAGAACCAAATTAACCAACATAATCACTCAAAAACATCTCCCTGGCTGCCTCTTCTCTCCTCCTAGGACTACCATGTTTTTCCAACTTGATTATAACTGCCCCCTTGCTAGTCTTGCTTGCTGCCTAACTGCAAATTATTTACACCTTCTCTGCCATACTACAGAGAAGGAATTCTACCCAAACATGCTAAAAAGCCCTTGGATGCCTTATGCATCTACAAAACCTACACCCAGCTTACTCAACATCTTTACTATGTCTTTTAACATTTTATTCCAGAGCATTTATTTATTTTTCTATCCCTTTCCACTAGAAAGTAAGACTGCTTGTAAAAAGCAAAGGACTCAGAGTCAGCAAACGGAGCATGTGCGTATCCATGATCAGCTTGGCAGTGTTCACAAAAAGCACACTATTGGATCAGCCTATGTGTACTTCAGAGTGAATGGATACAGAACAACCAAACCCAGGCATTCACGGAGAAACTGATGTAACCAGACTTCAATAACGTGAGCCAGACTCTAGAGGCAAACATTATGTGTGAAACCCACGAGGTGAAATCTAAAGGAAACATTGAGCAGCAGAAATAAAAAGACAAACATTGGGGAAGTAGAACTGCGTCACAGAAAAGGACAGGAATGGTTAAAAAAGATAATGGAGAAGAGAAATGAATAAAGCATATATTATACATAGACGAGTAGATCATGTCACACTGAAACACTATTTTGTATAATAAATAACAAAAAGGGACCATCATCTATCACTGTACTGTTAGCAAAAACGAAGCCTGGGCACTCGGTACGAAGTAAGTATCTTTTGTGTAGATAGCCGACTGTGTGTAAATAGAAAAATTCACAAAGTCTAAGAGAGGTACTGATACTTTCCTACCTGGCAAATGAGGCATAGGTTTGAACTAGGCCAGTCACATCAAACAGTCAACTGGACATGAAGACATAAAGAAGAGAAATCTAGAATGGGGAAAACAGTATCTACCATTCCCAACAGTCACGCTATGGTTGCATATTTCCTAGATGCTAAATTACCACAAAAATCTCCTTCCCAGTACATAATACCTTTGACCATTTTATCCTGTCTAAAGAATGAGAGCTGAAATCTATTAACAATGGCTTAATCCTCTTTGCTTAATCTTGCCAAATAACAATCATCTAATTTTTTTAAAGGTAGAATTTATATTTTATTTTTACGATTCCCAAAAGAAGGGCAGACTCCAGTTTTTAAGGTTGAGTTCTCATCAGTACCCTCTCACATGTGGAAACATGTCCGAGTGTGTTCTGAAGAAAAAGCCCAAGGAACATAAGTTTCCAATAAGCTTTAAATAACTGCCAGTGAAAATGCTGAGGATTGGCACTGAAGACCATCCAGCTTCTCCTGTTTCCTCACAAGTGTGACCGTCCTGGCTGCAGTGAGGGAAGGAATGCTAGGATAAGTGATCTTAGCAACAGATCGACGGCTTTTACTCCAATAGTTTCTATACTGCAGTATACTAAATATCACAGTAAAAAATAAAGGTTACTACCAACCTTGCAACTTCAGTTTACACTCAGAGACTAAACATGTATTAACTAATTCTCCCTTGTTTACAAGTAAATGCAGACACTTGATTAGTCAATATATCAGTATACTCAAAATGAGACCAATGTATGGTTTTTTTCATCTCCTATACAGTCAAAGGATGGAAAGCACGAAAGAAGATGGACAGAGGGGCGAGAAGGATCAGTTTTCCACAGAAAAAAATGGGAGCAAAACATGCAAAGCTGAAGTAGTTCATGCAAGCATCGTACAGATAGTAAGTCTACTTAGCTAAATAGAGGACATAGAAAAAAACAAACTAACCCAAACATCCAGGATCTTTAAAAGTGAGAAGGTTCTCATTTTCTCTTTTTCCTTAAAATCAGCCAGATAGCTGGCTACTTTTAGTCAGCGGAAAGCAGAGAAAAGACCTATGTAAGTGTCATAGATAAAGCAGCAGTCCATGGCAGTATTTCATTTTCCCATGTGGAAAGAGAAAAAGCACACTTTTAACGGGCCCCTTTACACTTCTGATATTGTGTCATTCACCAACATGTCCTTCAAAGAGGCAGACAGAGGCTGGCAACATTCTCTTGACTCTACGAATTCGGGGGTAAATTAGCTTCCTATCTGTATAAATCTCATAGCTTCTATTATTTTGTTATAGAAATGGAAAACAGACTAACAAAAATAAAATGCATTCATTACAGAAAAACACAACTAAATATAAATAAAGGAGAGCAATATTTATTGGAAAGAAAGCTTTTACACTAAATTCCACTCCCACATCCACACTAGTAATATCTCTGTGAAATACTAATGGGCCACGCCCCTGAAGCGAAGGAGAGGTGCAAATGATGGCATATACTTCCGCATCTCAGCCTCACCGTGCCCAGGCCCTGAACCCACCTAAGAACAGTGTCCTCTAAAGGAAGACAGAAGAGTGGCACAAAACAATGGCTTTCATCCAACCCTCCTGACAGAGGAAAGGGACAGCATCAGAGTGCACAGCACAAAGCAGCCCCCACAGTAAAACGAACCAGGGTGTGCACTGCATCTTCAGCAGTACAAATACACCTTCACATTGAGACTAGACTTTTGTTTTCCTGGATAACATGGAATTCTGAGTCACACGGTCAAATTATTAAATCTGTCTATGCTTGTAGGCTAGTCAATTGCCATTAGAAGTCTGTGTTTATTAATCTTACTTCCCAGATATGCAAAGTAACACTCCAATTTTCCATGAGAAGATTAATCCTGTTCAAAGGTGCCCCTGATCACTAACACAGCCTACACTACATTTTATATAGGCTTTATGTCAGAATTAAGTCAAAGATGACGAAACAGTCCCTGTCACCAAGAGCCATGAACTGAAAAAGTCTTTTTTAATTACAGCTTCACTTTATTCCTTTCTTATGTTCAATGTTTCAAAAATAGCAGCAAAATTATATGAAGAATCTCCTTTAAAAATCTTTTCTTTCACACTAAATTTTCCATTAAAAATTATAGTTCCGTGGTACATGATTATACATCTTATTTCAGCCCATTTTCCATTATGTTCTAATCAGATTGATTCAAAATGTGACCTTTGAGGAATTAGATTCCATATAAATTTTATCATAAATTCCATATGAATTTTATCATACATTATTTCACCATTAAAAAAAGAATATGTATGTCAAAATTTGGTAGCAATTTGAACATAAAAAGACAGTTTTCACTTCACAATGGACTATTTTATTTATATATGTGCTGTTTGTGAATGTATAATGTATTTCTATTGATTCAGACTAAATGTATATAACAGATTAAATGTACAAAACATGAAACACTAAAAATGTATCTATTGCTCATCTAATGCACATGTTATGAACTTTTACACCATAATGATTACAATAAATTGCTATTTTTAATTACATTAACACCTAAACACAATAAGGTGAAATCAAAGCAGTGTAAAATACAGATTTGTACCCAACTGAAAAAGTAAGTAATCTCCATAATAATAAGAAATACCAGTAATTAATTTTATTTTGCAGAAAAAGTAAGAATAAGTAATAATATTTAGGGCATGAGGCCTGGAAAGTCTTAACAGTGTTGAAAGTGGAGGAAGCCAAACCTGTGGGGGGTGTGTGTGTGTGTGTGTGTGTGTGTGTGTGTGTGTGTGTTTAAGTATTAGTAATGACTATTAGTATTAGTAAGGAGTAAGGGTTGGGGGTGTGAGGCACTTATGGATGTCCTACAAAACTGCTAATGTCTTTGTTATTATAGATATTCTAGGATACTCACAAAGAATAAGAACTTCATAAACTTTAGAAGCACAAGAGTCATAGAATATGAAATGCCATCTGTTCGTTCTATAGATGAGAAATCCTGACTGCAGAGGTTTTTACAGGTAGTCAAAGAAAGATTTTGGCTGTGACCAGATCTGAGCTGTAGCCACTGTCCTGACACAGATCTGAACTACAAAGTGGTCTGCAGCAAGCACACTAGAGAAAGAAAACTCCCACTCTGTCGCGTTATCACTTGATGCAATATGCCCTTGCTCCATGTGCTCTAAGCAGAGTGCTGAGGAAGATAAAAAGGCCCAAGCGAGGGAAGAGGAATGCACAACCTTTTGAAAACAATTAGTTGAACAAAGCTTTGGAAAAAAAATTACAGGTCAGGACTGAAAGTCAGTTCACCCATCAGTCTCTCCTGTGAAAGATAACTAACTAGCTAGGCTTTGGTCTCTGCTATATGGTGCAGATGAAATGATTGACAACTTTAAGGAATGGAACTTAAGGGGGGAAAAAGAGGTGAGAAAAGGGCCTCACACTATTGGTGGTTTCAATATAATAGCATGGTTTTATATAAGATTTAGAAAACTCAGAGGAATAATATACAACTGACAGGTGAAGGGGAAAAGATATAATAAGAAAGAAAGCATGCACACATGTACACAAGAGCATGAACACACACACACACACACACACACACACACACAGGTTTGGCTTACAATACAACCATGACAAAGTATGCAAGGAAACAGCTTAGTCCTAAGAACCCTAATTGCATGAACTTGCTTTAGTCATCCCTGATCTCTTACACCAAATTCTAATATTTGCAGGCACATAAACAAAAAGCTATGCAACTAATTACACAGAAAACATTCATAGTGAAATACTTAGTCTATACTTCTGTTCAAATATTAATATGTGACTGCCATAAGCAATCAAACATTTTTCTGGCAAAAGAAGTTTTTGACAATTCAAAGCTATAACTTATACAATGTTTATGAAGAGTGGTTGAAACACTAAATGAAAATTTATGCAAAAGTGTATTTCATCTACAGCAATCATCAAAAAGTAGCAAATATATGCATATTTCTCATTACATGACATTTTGCTTCAGTAGACAATCTCACAAAACAAATGGTCTAGAAGGTCTTTACAGTTCAGGACATGCAAAGTTAGGGAGGAGTAATTTGTTACTTGATAAAGCTTAAAAGCTATCTATAGTTGCTTGGTCTGTTTTTAACCAGTAGACATTTCTATAGCCAACTATCTAGGCAGGGAGAAACTTTCTGGTGCAAACAGTGTTACCAAAATCTCCTCCTCATTCTTCAATCTTCTCTCTCCTACTTCCTTTCCCTCCGCTATTTTCCTCATTGTTGCTATTTGGGCTAGGATTTATTTCATTTTTTTGTTAATTAAGGTCTCACTATGTAGAAATCCTTGGCCTCATACTTGTTATGTAGTGTACTGGTTCCTTAAACTCCTGTCTTACAATCAAGAGCATTGAGGTTACAGATATGAGCTACAGTAACAGGGTTGTTTGTTGATTCCTATGAGGAATACATCAATGAAAATATTTTTATCTTTTATCAAAAGCCAACTTTAACCACAGAAATGAACAACTTTATTTATTTGAAAATTATTATACCCACACTTAGAATGAACCAATAACCTGAGATGTGTTTTAGATTAACAGCCACTTACAACCAAGGTCTTAAAAAGCACAAAAAAGAAAAAAAGCAAGGTGTTTTCCAAATTTACAAACACTTAAACAGAAAACTGTTGTGAGTGAGAAAAATAACGTGAAAGCTAAGCTTCTTTGGGTGGGGTGGGGCGGAGACAGACTACACTTCTTACTGGAAAGGTCAATTTTGATCATGTGGATATAAAGTCGAAGAGAAAAAGGAATAGGGTATTAAAGATAAAAACTCCACTGGGAAAGAAATTGTATCCATTAGTCCCATGATCTTTCTTGGCTCACGTAGATAACTCAGAAAAATACTCCTATATATTTTTCTATGTGCCTAAGTATTTCTTTCCCCTAAAGTACCATTCTACCACCAGCTCCTTATGAATTCACTGAAAGACTGGTGTTTCTTCATCATGGAATACTATAAGTATTCAAAACAAAGTATTTTTATCACTAACTGACAGTTGGCAGCCCACCCTTCTCATGTATATGCTGTGATAATATGAGAAGGCAGATATATGTCTCTGCTAGAAGAGACTGCAGAGCGGGCCTCTGAACACTAATACAAGCCATGCTAATGCTCACACCAGAGAAGAACCTATTACACAAAGAATGAGAATTCAGAGTTTATTCCTAATCACAAAAAAAGGATTAAGTCCACATGAGAATGTAGGTAATTCAGGATCTGCAGCATGCTGCAGAACAGGAAAACTTAATATGCCAACTTATTAGTATCTGAACACACAGTGCTAAGCATCTTGACACTAGAAAGAGTAGCCATGAATTTTATTAACTAACAACAAAAAATGTAATATCATAGTAGTGAGCACCACCATCCCAGGTATATCAGTATTGGGGGGCAACATAACACGTACCTTCATGAAAATTCCACTCACCATGAAATGAGCAGACCTAAGAAACAAACATCGTAATACTTAACATAAATCCAATTACAGCAAGCTTGCATGATTTTGTTTAGTGTGTTTGTTTTGCTGCATCTTGTATTTGTGGGAAAGCTGAACGAGAGTATAGAATAATAACACAAACTTCACCTACATAGGTCTCCATAATATGAAGAGTACACGTGAGGGGTTAACAGAGTTTATGTTATAGCCTATTAGGAAAAATTACATTTCAGATAATGAATGAGAGAGGGAAAAAAGTGTTTAACTAGGCAAATGGATGAATGGAAGGAAAAAATTACTAGACACAGAAAGATGGAAGGTATCATGATTGTTGCATAGCAATTGGAATGCCATGAAATTTTGTTAAACATAGCCACAAATACTAAAATCTTCTTATACCATATATTTAAAATTAAAAAAAATTATCTTTAATCGCATTCATTTCAAATCACTCTAAATATGTTTTTAGTCTCTTGGTATTACAAAGTACTTAACATTAATAAGAGTCTATGCTTTGATATTAAAATGAAGAGAAAACATTCTATGTGAGCATGAAATCAACACAGCAGAGGAAAATTAGATCAAGTAGAATTCACATGACCGATGCCCAGACATGCTCAGGGGAGTGAACAATTGCTTGCAGCACTTACAAAACACATGGACACAGTATTTTCCTGTCCCAACAGGAGCATGCTGATATATATTCAAAAAAAGTATGATACTGCTCCTGGCATTGCCTCTGCACCTCCTGTGAATTTCTTCTCCAAACCGTATGAGCAATGGTTGGACAATTCATGTCATAGAGAACTAAGTCCCGACTCCATTTTCTACAATGCCCAGCTAGCAGTCTTGGGAGACACAGAGGGCATGTAAACTAGCTCACAGCAGTGTTCCCAGGAAAGACTGACTTTGTTTCTCTTTCAATATTGCCTATTCCCCTCTACTTCAGACCTAACAGTAAAGTGCTCTCATCCTTTCTTTCCTTCCATCCTGAAGAGCAGGTGAGCTCAGAAAGACAACCATCTTCCACAGCTCTATATGTGCCACTGGCACCTGGACAACGTGAAGAACCAATTCTGGGAAAGGAAGAGAAGAAAGACCTTTGCACTCGGCCCCAAATGCTTCAGCCAGGACCAAGAGCCAAGAGAACTCCCATAGCATATCCAACAACAGGTAAGAGATCCTCTGTCTCTTTTTATTGTGGATCGACTTGTGTAGTTCTCACTAAGGGATGTCCAGGGTAAAAGAAAGATAATCGGGTGGGATCAAAACTCCCTGCAAGTTTTCTAAGTGCCAAAACTCAAGGAAAAGAACTCCTAAAAAGAAACAATACTTCCTAATATTTCCCAATGATAGTATCCTTTAATAATATCTTAAATTCCATGTCTTTTAGACAATTTTCTAATTACCCAAATCCTCCTTTACCACAACCACAAACTGCTATTCAAATAAAAAGTAGACATGCTCATATTTCTCCACATAGAAGAACAAATACATACATGTACAAATACACATACATACACAACAGACAAGCATGTACATGCACATTTATATACAAATATATACATATACAATCTACATGTAGATATACACAAATGCACACAAATATATATACACATGACAAACAGCACACAGATACATATGAAACATAAATACACATACACACACATACACACCAAAAAAACACATAAAACAAACACAAAAAGGAAAATAAAAAAAAAACTGGAACAAATGGAATTATTGAATGAAAGGGTAATGGATGAAATTTTTCATTAATGGGATTGCAGCAGCTTAAATCATATGAGAAGAAAAAATAAAACCTCACTTTAAACTCAATTGCTTCACAGTAATGTTGGGTTTCCTGACCCTTGAACATTTATATTATAAAAAGAAGAATCTTTACAGCAACTGAAATAGCCCTATAAATTCCCTTCTTAACTAATTAAAAAGTATCTCAAGTTTAAATGCTTAATGAAAATGTCAGAGAGTAAATGTTAATGTTCAAAAGAGAAAATTTAAACACTGCACAAACCAACATAGCCATGTTTAGAAATTCCTATCAACTGTGAAGCTCGCGAATATGTCAAAATTTCTATCTTTAAGATATTCTCCTATAAGATGTCCTATGTGTGACACGATTATGTGTGTGCATGTGTAGCACTAGGAATCCAAGCTGGGGGCTAGCAAATGCTGGGTAAGGAATCTGCCTCTGAGCTTTGTCTCATCACTTTTCAGTCTTCTTATTTTGAGATATTCCTGAAGAGTTGTCCATGATGGCCTTGAACTTCTATGGAACAGGCTTTCTTTTGAGCTCCCCACCAGCTACCAATTAATGACACGGAGAATTTTTATGTTTTTATGAATAATCAGCCTTATCTTAGCTCTTATTTCAATCCATTTCCTTTAGGTTTTACCTCTGGCCTTTTACCTTTTCTTTCTCTATATCCTACTTTCCCTGCTTCTTCTGTGTCCATCTGGCTGGTCACAGGCACCGACTTCTCTCTCGAGCCTATCCCCCATCTTCTCTCTGGCCTAGTTTTCTCCTACTTCTTGTCTGCCTGTCAGTCCAGACTATCCTTCTCTGCCTTACCTATTTAGAGCAATCAGGTGCTTTAGGCAGGCAAGGTGAAACAAATGCAACACATCTTTACATGATTGAACAAAGGCAACATAAACAAATGCAACATGTCTTTATATAGTTAACGTAATTCCCACAGTATTTGGAATTTTCTTTCCCCAACTATTCATATGGCTAAGATTAAGTCTGGCTCATGGTCATATTCTTACACTAGCTTATGTCATATTAAAAATATCCAATTTATGTTTTGTATAAATAATTGATCTGGGACCTTCAGGTTCCTTTTCTCAATTGAGTGAAACAGCAGAAAAATCATCCAATTTAAAAAAACAAAAACAAACAAACAAATAAATAAAAGCGGCATGTCAGGAAAACTAAAGATCAGAGAAGAAAATCTAGCAAATGGACAGATGATCTCTGCCTATTCCAGCCTGGCCATTTGGAGACTACTGAAACCGAGAAAACAATGGAGCCCATGGAAATGTGATGGAATGTGAACAATTTATTACACACCCAGGGAAAACAAA
Organism: Bramus lutescens; assembly: GCA_001685075.1. NCBI lineage: Eukaryota > Metazoa > Chordata > Mammalia > Rodentia > Cricetidae > Bramus > Bramus lutescens. The sequence goes on along the minus strand of LOEQ01009970.1, from coordinate 30,297 downwards.
GACAGAAAATACTGAGGGTAGCTACTAGAAACAGCTTTATCTTTCCTGAAAATCTTCCCACAATGTAGCCATACCAGAATTAAAGACATTCAGTTCCTGAAGAAGAGACACACCCAAAAACTAGGAATTATTCCATAACAAAAGAAAATCAGGTTTCCCTTAATACCTATGATCAGTCTGAAGGCTATGTGGTTGAACTTTGTGAACCAAGTATCTACAGAAGAAAATAATTACTGCAATCACCAAACATTCTTGTATGTATGTATGTGTATGTGTGTATCTGTGTGTGTTTATATATATTATGTATATATGTATATAAAACTGATAACAAGAGGCTGCTTACTGTAAGGAAGTATTTAGAATATTAAGCAACCATAGCTCCAGCAAGTTAAGAAGCCTCTGTGGCTGAGAGAATTCTTGCAGGGATCAGAGTGAGGAATTCAGAATTTAGATGTATTCTACAGGACATTCTCCTCTTCTCTAAAGACAGAAAGTGGGAGAAAAAAAAGGTTTCTTGGAGGAACAAACACTGGGCAAAGGTACATGGGGCATGACAGAAGAACAAAAAGAAACTAGAAATCCCACAGGAGAATATTTTATGTCGAGTTTTATATCCTTGACTCAACAGAAAAATAATCTTAGTACAACTAATAATACACATGAGTTCAAGAGTAAGAAGAGAGGGTAGTAAGTTGTGAGAGTAATGAACAGGACACAGGACTTTGAATTAAATTTGTAAAGGAGTGGGTATACAATAAATACTAAAGCACTAAGTGGATACGCTTTCAGAAATAAGGGCTACATCAAAATGAGTGGGAAAGATCATGGTATATAAAACTTCTTGTAACTTTAATATATATTATAGCACGTGTACATATGCATTAGGAGCTGAGGGTGAAGGAACCGAGTAGAGAGAAACATTTCTTCTAAAAGAATGCATCCAAAGGCTCAAGAAACAAGCAACATATAAAACACTGGTGTGCACTGAGCTATATAGTGATCAAAGGAAATCCTATTCAAATGCTTAGGCTCTGATCAGCTCTGGGAGAAATCGTAATGCCTTTTCAGCTCCTCATACTCTACAGAGGATGTAGGAAATTTTCACTTCGCCAATTACTTCCATCCTCACACTTGAGCAAATATTCTTCAGGGTAACTATTACTCAGAATTCTTTCATTGCAGATAGGGGTTCCTTTCGATCACAAGCATCATTTGAAATTGAATTAACAGAATCCTGTTTATGTAAAATACTTGATAAGAATTGCTTTTAATTTGCAGAGAAAAGGTCATTTCTAAATAGTTATTATTTAAAAATAAAATAAATGAGTCATATACAACACTCTTGAGATTCATTTATGCTCAGGTAATCTTTTATATTTCTAGTTAAACAATACTATATAAATCAGGATTTGAAAAAATAGAATTAAGTATGCTATTCTAGCTAATTACTCTATTGTTCTGGATTTATTCCCTGAGAAATCATAATTCCTAATTCATTAAATGATGAAAATGGAGGACCTTTGAAAACTAGAAATTTTCCCACACATTCACCAGAGAAACCTATTTAGAGCAAAGGCTATCACTGGTAGAGGGATAAAAGTCTATGCACATGTGCATACGGGAAATTATAAATACCAAAAGATGTATATACACACACAATCTAGCTTACTTTTCTTTTAATCAAATGAGTTTTAGCAAATATATTATTGTGCATTTTAGTCATTCTCCAATGCAATAAACCTATATGCTTGTCCTTGTCTATATAGGTAGATCAATAACATTCTTTTAAAGTAGTGTATCAACTGGCAACATGCTATCTATAAACAATACTGCAGCTATTGGCCACCATCCGTTTTGATGACTATTTCCATTGTTTCTAAACATTTGTTTACCAATACTATTATTATAGTACAGTCATACTTTGTGTTAATAATAATCCTAGCAATAAAGGTAAAGTCAGGAAGACAGTTTGAGGCCAGCCAGCTCTTCACAGTCAGTAAGAGCATATTACACACACACACACACACACACACACACACACACAGAGCATTTAGTGTTTTTATTTTCCCAAACATATCAGCATTCATATCTGAACAATCACTCAACCCATGGACCCTTACAAGAAAAGGAATATCATCAACATGCCTCCATCCGAACAGTTCTTCTAGTAGTACGATTTTTTAATGTCTATTAATGAAGATCAGCAGTTTCAGAGTCCTGAATTTCTACCCTGGAAGGAAGTCTACCTTAGAGATATAACTGAGAACTGGAGAGTAAACTCTCCAAGGCCAAGATGCTATCCAGAATAAACATGAAATATCCATTTGCTGATTTGAGATCACCTCACTGTGCAATCTTCCACTATCCAGAGGTCACCTAGAAAACACTGTTGTTACAAGGATACCAGAACTGGAAGAGGTCTCAATGTGGGGCTTCTCCAAGGACTCCCTTGTCACTAAATAGAAGCACTTCAGCTGATCCATTCACTTCTTCATTCACTCATTGATCCACTCACAAAATCACAAGCCAATGACTTAAGCTTATTGAAGATGGACAGAGAAAAGTAAGGCACAAGACTATTCTTAAAGTTCAAGTGAAATTGGGACAGTGAGAGACAAAACTATACAATAACACTATCACTTATGTCAGAGGAGAAGGATTGTAGGGGTCGGGCATCTTTTGATATTTATCTTATCAGAAGTCCACTAAAAGAGTTTGTGAAAAGGTTATTTTGCCTCAATTCTTTGAGGCCAATCAAGGAAAAAGATCAATGGAGCATTTGGCAGGATCAAAGAAGCAAAGAATAACTTATCACAGATGAATCAGAAAAGTCATCATGCTTTAAGTGGCATTACCTGTGGTTCTTAAAATATAAATGGGGACAGGTTTAGAAGACAACTCTTTTTGCCTATTCTGTGAAAAGTCACTTTCTAAATATAAACACATGCTTTATACATGTATACACAATAAATATACAAAGTACAGTCCAGTTCTAAAAAATAACTTAGAGACAATGCAGAAGGTAAATACACAAAAATTTAAAAGGCAAGAGTTCTATGCATTTTTAGTCCTATTTGGTACAAGGCAATGGAAAACCAGAAAAGTATGTCTCAAAATGTATAGTCACACATGAACACTAAAAGGTTTCCATGAAGGTTTTTAAGCAATTGAGGTCTCAGGCCTCACCTTTTACTGTCCCTCCACATAATGTGACAGAGTTAGACTAAATGTCTGATGGCCTCTACGTTCTGTCCAGTAGGAGGACTTGTGCACATGCTACTTCATTTACCTGAGTTCATGTCACTCGATTGCTTGGCTAATTGCTGCTCTTCTTCTGTGTTTTAATTTAAGCTCTGGGTCATCAGAATCCTCCCAGGACGGTCCTCTCTAAATTAGAAACCATCATCCTCCCTTGCTATGAATCTGCATAACACCAAATACCGTGGTCCCTGTTCCGGTGCCTGGCTATTTATGGTCTTAATTAGACTACATATCACACAAAAGAAGAAGTACCTCTGCCTGGTTTAGGATTATGTCCTGGGAGTTAGGTCAGTGCCTTTTATAGGGGAGAATATCCCAAATTGTGTGGCCTTGCAGCCTAGTCAGTTAACTGGTTGTTTGGATGGCAGGATGATTCACCATGATTGGCTCATAAACCAAATTGAGAGGACTGCTTGCTGAGGGCAGATAAGTGCACACTAGGTATAACACTTAGAAGCAGCTGGCCTTGAAGGAGTCTGATTTGTATATCCAATTTCAGTCAGCGACAGAAAAAAAGGCCACAATAGCACAGAAGACTTAAGCACTAACACAATAGAAATTACAGAGCTCTGAGAGGAGAAAATGTCCTTAAGCACAAAGATGCTGGGCTAAGAGAAGCACTTTGTTGTAGGGATTATGCATGGAAATGCCAGTGTCAAGTGGACCAAGACAGCATAGCCCTGGCATTACAGTCCAGTGGTTAGGCTTGCTTGGCGTGCAATCTTGGGTGAGAATCATCCCTGCTTTGATTGTTTAAGGAAGCAAAGAGAACTGAGTATTTTCTATGATCGCGAATTCTAACAAACAAAATTGAGAAATTGAATTTAAAATGTAAAAGCAAAGTTCCCACATGAAAATAAATGGAAAGTAACACTTGAGCTCACACATTGAGTCGGCAATGATTCATAGGAAACAGTGAACACAGCACACAAAATATTTCTCAAGTATCAGCATAATAACCCAATTATCAGATACCAAATAGTATTGTTACTTCCAGACATTCTGAATCTCATGGACAACTCTCAAGCTTTTCATATAGTAACTAACAAAACAACAGATACAGATTCCATTAATATTACAGTCACTCATTATTTAAGGAGTATGTCTACTTTTTATCCTTCAATAAAATGATGCAACGCACTATGAGCCTTTCATGTTGGCCTTACAACTCAAATAGCTAGGTAAAGGCAAATATTTGTATAGCATTTTACAGTTATAAATCAAAGACTCCCCTTGGTGCACAAAAATCATAATTACCAATGATGGCAAAATGAGAAAAAAAAGCTTCTGTAACATTATTTAATGCTGTTCCTTGCATAGTCAGCTCTTCAAAAGAAAAATTGTATTTGAAGTTCATATTTAATAGGTAGCATAGAAAATACTGTATTCCTTACAATTCATATAAAACCCTAAAAAATATATACAACAAATATTCATTATTCTGTAAATAACGAATGAGGAAAAAACACTTGGGCCACCATTTAAAATACTTGTAAACACACAATATAACATAGGTTGGCAGTAAAAATTGATGAATGTTAATTTGTTTATATAAATATTATACACGATACTTCATTTGATCATGGAAAATTTCAAAGTTACTATTTTAAAAATGTTAGCACATAATAAATGTGTTAAGGGTCTCTGTATTTTCAGTAATTTCTCATTGTCAGCATACTTTTACAATAATATGGGATGCAAAAACTAGAGACTTTGAGAATTTGGTACATTAGGGAAATAATGTAAAATAAAACCAAAGCTGAAGGATTGTGCTGCACACTGGGGTCAACAATACCGCATCTATTATTCAGCTGAAACACAAAATTGGCCTCGAGATACCATTTTAATGTCAAATCAAGAACTGTCAATCAGCACCATTTGTTGGTAATCCCTTATCAGAACCTATTGCCTCAGCCTGATCATTCACCAGGAGGAATGTAGAGAGCTTATCTGCAACCACTTAACCTTCATCAACCAACATTCATGCATGCTCATTAACATTTTTTCATCCTTCTTTGAGCATGACACAGCTTATACCAGAATAATAACTTGCTGATAATTGTACAAGAAAACAGCTGGACAGGCAGAGGGCAGAGGTGAACACTCTCATAGATTATGGGGTACAGTAATGCATTACAATTAGTATAAAGAGTCTCATGTTCATGTGCAATAGTTTTCAAAAGAAGCTGGGGAAATGTCATTAGCACAAACGGCAATCTAACTTCAGATCTGTCAGGCCAGATGCCCAATTCCCTCACCATAGTCCTATTTGGAAATAAACTAATGATAGCGATTGATAATGGGTACCCTACTGGTTCATGAATAGAAGTCAAATTTTCAATATTGTATAGTGAGATGCAACCTAAACTTAGGATATTAAAGGATAACTGAGAAAAAAAGTGTCACATATTTTAATTTTTTTATTTGTGATCATAATATTGCTGTTTTTAAGTATTAAAACAAATTTTGAAAAATAACATCCTAGAAGAAATCTAGAATGATATTAATAAATCCTAGCTACAAAAGAACATAGAGACAATATTCAATCCTATGTTATATACATAACAGCTATGATAGCCACTTTACTTCTTTGAAATAATGCAATATAAAGTGAGATGGATTCTGATAGTGATGGGCACTGATGAAGTTGCATAAATCAGGTATCACGCATGGTACATACTCAACACATTGTCTCTTTATTACCCTGTGAGTAGCTATTAACATTCTTTTTCGGATGAGAAAATTGAAGCTGATCTTGAAGGGACTGAAAACTCAATCTTAGCCTCATCTGCCCCCACAAAAAAAAACAATGAAAAACATAGACCCATTCCAACCAGACAATGATCAAGGTCTCTACTGAGTCTCAATTTTAATGGCTACTAGTGTCTGTGATTTAATTTTCATTACTTCATACCGAAAGATTTTTTTAAAGAAATATAACATTGTAAAATTCAACCAGTTACCACAAAGAGCATACGCCAAGATAAGGGCCTCACACGCCTATGTATCTTCCAGTCTTGAGGTATCTGAGACCACTTGGAGCATTCAGTCAACTGCCTCTGTACCTCACAGGAGCTCCCCCTAGAACAATCACTACTGTTATTCCTCCCAACAATCAGGAAAGATTTCCTCATCTTTGCTGTCTTATTTGGCATTTTTACTAAAACAGCTAAATTATCCAATTCAAGATCAAAATAGTGTTTCCTGACAATTTTGTTCTCTTCTAACATTTTTTAAAAGCTGCCCCAACAAATGATGCAAAGGAACTGGTTTTACAGGCAACAGGAGCATGAATAAATCAGAAATGTGAGCGGATTAGTCACTGTTTTTTTTTTTTATTTCCTCTTTTTATAGGACTAAAATAGAGCTCCCTCGCTTTGGCAGCTCAGGTGAGCTAGGTGCTTCTCTTGGTAAGCATGTCATTGTTGTTGGGGAAGAGAACACATTTTATAATGAGGCATCCAGCTAGAGTTAATGTATTCTGGCCTGACATGTTGGACCTTGTACAGAAGCTTAGTCAAAATATTAGCCTCCCATAAATTCTACTTTAACAACCTCCAGCCACAAATGTCTACAAGCACTTCAGTTCTGCAGTCCCGCAATTGCTGGGTAACAATTGTTGAAGGAGACCACATAACAGTGGACTCCATCAGGATTTAGTAATAAGAGCTTACGTAAAACTTCAGTTACGTCATTCATTCATAACTAGGTCTAGGAGACAAATTATACGACTATTTTATAAACAGACGGCAATGTTCTAAGAGGCCTTACCAGAGCTTTCTTTACATCTGTGACTGCATTCACACGGCAAGAAGACGTTTTGGCCCAAGGAACTAACTTAAGTTGAAGCCTTCTCCACCAGCCCTATCTGGAAATCTTAACTGTTATTCTAGCCTATATATTTTATCTACTACACAGAGATGTCTGATATTAAGATGTCAGGATAAAACATAGATTATAACACTTTATGCCCCTAATTCAAAATGTTACAAAATTTGTTGACAGAATTTAAAATATTAATCACATTAAATTATTAATAAATAAGTAACAGAACACAATTTAAATGCCTAAATATTTCGTATAAGTAGCTCATTAACGTGAACATAATTTTTCAAGGTTTATCTTTTAGTGACGTCTCTCCACTTTTCTCTCTATGACAAGACAGGCAATATTGCAGTTCCTTAGTTAAGCAGCACCCAAATGTGTTCACCTCTGATACACTCAATTCCATCTCATTTGTTCACTAACCAAAAGCATGTTTTCACTATATATCAGTAATCATCACACACTGCACCAGTAAAAGAAATAAGATGGACAAAAGATAAATGGGTCCTGGCATGGGGCATTATAACTTTAAGGCAAATAAGGGCATAATTACTACAAAATAAACTTAGATTTACAAATAAACAGGTAAGAAATAAAGGGCACAGTGGTGTGGAATGACAGAGAGATCTATCCAAGTCTGAGAAAGCACAAAGGTGATTTCCCAAAAGAAATGGCAGCACTCAAGGCAACAAAAATATGTGACATCACAGGAGTCACTTCTTTCACAAGCCTTTTTTTTTATAACCCACAGTGAAATCAAATGACTGGATAACAAGACTAACAGTTAAGATACAATATGCCATCTTAGTAATCATAAAAGATCAGTTAATATACAATAATGTACAGTAATAAGTCTGTATGTGCATAGAATTTTGGAAGATAATAAGAAAAATGCATCCAAATCCTATAATTAATTTAAGTGCAATATAGGATTTTTGGGTAGCAATTTTTCATTCATTTCCTAAATTTTCTATAACATAATTATCTTAAAAGAAATAACAGATCACATGTTTAACTACACTATCTATACACAGTTTTAATTAAGCACGTGGTATTTTATGTCTACTTCGCTAGTAAAACATTTAACACTCAATGCAAGTCATCTTAATATACACAAGTCTTCTGAGCAAAACTACAAGACTCCCCCATAGTTGTGAATCCTCCACTATCATTTATTACAGCTTTCCATAATATCATTTGAAAGCTGTGGTTGCTCTGTTAAATTCATGTCCTTACTAGCATATATAAGAATTGGGTTAACATTTTTTGTTTCCTGTGCAAACAAATCTTTACAAAAAGTAGTGTTTTCATTGAAATTAAGTTTTTAAAAAAGTTTAAAACTAATATCTATCCAAAAAAAGACAATGAGTGTAGGTTTGATTACAAAGAAACTACAATCCTTAATTATTGGTAATAGCTAGGAATGTACAATGATTTATTCACCAAGGAAACATTTTGCAACTTTAATAACAGAGCAAACAGAAAACGACCATACTTAACAGTTCCACTACCAAATAGATACCCAAAGAAATAAAAACAGGCATTCACAAGTGCACTTCTTCACTCATATCTGTGTGCGTTGGTGCACTCACAGAACTACTATCCATATTAGTAGGAAAAAGGAAAACAGATATAACTATGAACGGATGAACAAACAAAGGGATCATAGCATACATAAGCATAGGCTTTGGTGTATTAGGCCACTGAATGGGACATGCTTTCAATACAATCTTACATATTTTGTTTGTACCTTAAAAGGAAAAATCCAGAAAAGATAAAATAGCCAGATTTGTTCTTGCCAAACTGCTGTATGCAGGGAGAATAGAAAGAAATAGCTTAAGCATAGAGAAATTCATTTTGAAATTATAGAAATATTTTGGAATTGGACAAAGGTCATGATTGTACAATTTGCTTAGGAAGGCTGCAATTATTATATTTTGTTTTATAAAGAATAAAAAAACATTTTTTATTTAAAAACATTAATTCAGTGTCACCTAGTGTCTGACATTCATCTCAGTCTTTGGTGCAGAACACCAAATGAAACAAAAATTCTTTTCCTAAAGTGGTTTAAATTCCAATACGGAGAGACAGAGAAAAGTAAAAGTACATACACAGAAAATAAGAATTGAACTATATATTAGGAAGTGTGAGAGGCACAGAATAAGAAGCTCAAAGGTAATTCAGTTAAGATGGGAAAGAGGACATCACAAAATGTGCCAGGACAAACCTGGAAGTACAGGAAGAACGTAAGTCAAGATGTGTAAGTGGGATACTGTGTGCTTCCGTTGAACATGACACAGCCACTACCAGGACTATTACTGCCACACTTAAGCTGTGCCATGAAGGCAACCCAAGGTGGAAGAGCAGAGAGAACAGAGGGAGACAGAGAGCCCAGGTAAAGGGATTGTAAGTTAATTCCCAAGGTTTCAGTATTTCCTGTCTCAAAAAGACTCAATCATGTAAAAGTAGAAAAGACAATGAACATGAAAGGTCCTGCATGGAGGCAGTTTCTCCAATGCTTAGCCCAGTGGAAGTCATATGACTACTGGGAACAGGCCAGGGGCAAAGGGGAACCTCCTGTGAAAATACTCAGGTTATATGGAGAAGATGCAGAGGGGAACAAGCAGATAGAGGGATAAAGCAGACCAGTGTTGCAGTGAAAAATTACAAGAACCAGTGAGAAATGCACATCAGACCTAACTGCAGGCAGCAATGAAAGCAAGACTGAGGAGTCTTCTTTCTTTCTTCACATTTCAGTACCTATACATATGTGCAACATTATAGATACGACAGCCACAGAGATGATACATCAAACACATCTTGGATTATTTACTTACAAAAGAGAAAATGAGAATAGAGAACTTGAAAACTACTCTTTAAAAGCTTTGAAAAATACATAATAAATGAATGACTGCCCAAGCTTCTAAAAACAGAGAGGACCAAAACAGGCATAACAGGATGCACACAACCAGCATCTCCAGGAGGTCACAAGGCTCCTTTCCAAGAGTCCTGTTGCCCTCTTTCACCACACCTCACCTACCCTAATGTCCACCCTAATGTCCAATAGAATAGAGCAAAGAACCCACAAATACACACACCAAAAATAAAAGAAAAACAAAGAAAGGGAAGGGAGGCAGGGAGGGATAAGGAGGAAGGAAGGAAGGAAGGAAGGAAGGAAGGAAGGAAGGAAGGAAGGAAGGAAGGAAGGAAATGAAGTTCTGACATTCAACTCCTCAGGAACAATGTAACCTTTAGGGTCAAGGCTTTAGCTAGTAAAATCTGAGTGTTTCACATTACAAAGCATCGAATCTAAACTCTTGACGTGATCAGGCAAGTAACTTGGAGTCGGCAGACCCTCACTGTTCTCCTTGTTGCAGTATGTCTATATTAATACATGCATGCATACAAGGAGAACCCTGTAAGCTTTGTTGGCATGCTGTAGTGACACAATTGGCACTTTTCTTACCACTGGCAATAGCGACATTGTTAAACCTGCTAAGTATGCAAAACAAATGTAAGTAGTTGTCCAGGTGTAATGTCCATATTTATTTTTATATAGTTGCATAATATTTAATATAAAATGTGAGAAATTAAAACATTATTAAGATGAAGAATAACTTCAAAATATAGAAACATAAAAGCTCTGAAGACTGATGCGGTTCATTTGAAAGCACGCACAGTTATCCCATCGGCCGTCTCAGCTCTCCTGGGTTGAATCCTGAGGCTCTGGGAACACAGTGCCAAACTGTCCCACAGTGACCTGTGAAACCCTGTAAAATAATTGGTTCTCTAATTGAAAAATAAAAGAAGATTAAAGAAGGCAGGAAAGCTTTGCTTCAGGAAGGAGTCTCCAGCAATCTGATAATAGGAGAGTAGCCGCTACATGACAAAGAGCCAACAATTAAAATTAATTGCAGATTTTGTGTGAAATATGGTTGCATTAGATAATTTGACAAATGTATTTTCTCTCAATGATGGCTTTTTTCAATTAAAATAAACTTACACATATAATTTTGAATTATTCAATGAAATATGCAAGTATAACACAATAGGTTGTAATGAAATAAAACATTCACATTCATTTGTAGACCCTTGTTCAGTTTGAGTAACGTTTACTGCATGAAAATGTTCTTTTCTCTCCAACTCTATCAGAAGAACATGAATATAATTCAAATAAAAACTTCACAGAAAACTGTGAAACATCATAAGTCAAGAATAATGATATAATATTTAATAAAAATATTTAAAGGAAATTTAATTTACTTATATGGCCAATGTATATTCACAGTCCAAAATAGTGCACAAAACATATTTATTTTCCATTAAAAGTATCTCTTTTATCTGCATAGTAGCAAATATGCAGTTAAGTGACAATGCTGGGATTAGATTTTTAAGAGTATACCTATAGAATGTAGAATGCAAAGTAAAAATATACATACATAATTTAATAATTCCCACAAAATGTTGAAGCATATATTACAAACAAGAGAACAGCAAAGATGATACATGCTGAACATTAATTAAATATATACATGAATAAATATGGAAACAATACTTGCTGGCACTTAAGAGAAATCCAGAAAAGAATCTAGTCGTGGTAATAAAAACATAGTGTTAATGTGCCAGATAATCTCTCTATAAATGTTTCGTGAGTAGACAAATTATTAGAGATGAATCATGGTGCCCCACGTCCCTAAACGTCGTGCCATAAAGGTGATCCAAGGTGAGGGTACAACAACTACAATAATGTAAACTAAGCCGTATTTACCCAGCCAAGTAACTTCTCAAATACGGTGATTTTATGGCATAGCATAGTTCCAAACCAGAATGCCTTTTCTGAATATATCCTATCCTGATCCTAATATGAGTGAATTTTACCAAATAGTTGAAAAGAACTTCTAGCAGAACTAGAAGTGTGTGTTAGAAGTATCTATATCCATGGAAATTAGGGACCAATGTAACAGAAAACAAATACTAAGTCCCTTTGTGAGCATAATTATCCTACTTCTGCCAGTTATATTCTGCCTAACCTATGGAAAAAGCAAAGAAAAAGGACAAGAAGCCAACACAAGACTATCACTGAGCTATGAGAATAATATTGTGAGCACCAAACACCAGAATTCTGATTTCAATTGTTCTCTGCACACAAATTCCCTCTTTAGTTCATCAAGAAACAATAGCATACATGACCACAGCAAGCAAAATCCTAACCACCTTCCAAACCCATGTTTAGGGGCTACTATGTCATATTCAGTGATGAATACTTTCTACCAGAAGAAATTTGAAATTCTTAAAGTACTCAGACAAACTCATAACCAAATAGAAATGCAGACACATATCTGCAATTAGGTTACAAACCAAAAACATTTCTTTGTCCTTTCCTTCAATTTGCCATGAATTTAAGAAACCAACATCAAGTAAAACTAAGAATTAATTGTCGGGTATGCCGAGAACAGTAGAAAGTCAGAAACTTTTTAAAATTCTTGCAACTAATTTCTATTAGATTAAACCACAAAAGCTCAAGGAAAGGTGGGCAGTGGAGTATTCTACTCCTCAAATACTATCACTCCTCTGAGCCTGCTGTCAACACTCAGAGGCAACAAAATTAACAGTTATCACACTTCCTGCAAACTCTGGGGAAAATTCAGCCTATAAGCTCTACTTGGCACTCACAGATGCCTGTAATCAACCGAGGGATGCCGATGCTTTATGGATCCTAGCTCCTTAATTACATTAAGCCATCCATACCATGGCCCCTCATATTTGAAAAAGTACATGCTTGTCAAAAATAAATATTTAAAAGACCCAGATAATGTTTTATAAATGACTAAATGTGTCTTTTTCAAAATTACTCTGACGTTGTTAAAATTCTAAACTAAACCATAACAAGAAAAGCAACATTTGAAAAAATTAGCTCCTACATTTTGCAACACCATAAAAATTTTCGAGCCTCAAATTCATGGCAGACACACATATAGAAAGAAGAGAGGTCCAGGAATAAAAAAGTGTCTTTACATTCGTCCTGACACAATAAACTTATCCCAAAGAAATGTGATAAAGCACTACATAAGACATAAAAAAACTGAAAGGGATGGACACAGAGCAATCACTCATGTAAAGGCAGGATGGACCAGTTTGACATTTTCATACGTGGTTATTGAAACAGGTCAACTCATAGGTTAAGTGTTGTGATTTAGAAAACTGGAAGCAGGATTTTAGTCAAACATAAACTATATTGTCACAGGCAGCACTGCCATATAAGTTAAACATACCAGTGAAACAGAAGAGAGTTCCTAGCAGAAAGTACATATGTCAACAACCAATAACTTCCTAGCAAAAAACGCTGAGAACATGTGTTTTAGAAAGTCTAGGTCTTTCCATAAATGATGGTGAAAAAAGCTTGACGTCCCAAGTACTCCAGAAGAGTGGAACAACAAGTATATCTGGCCACTTATGTGAAAATCAATCCCGAAAAGACTAAAGACTTGAACAGAAAGACCTGAAATGATGAAATTGCTAAGGAAAACAAAAAAATGCTTCCAAAGACTGAAAAGGGGAAAGGTTTATTGTTTTGTTTTATCTAATATCCAGAAGTACAGAAAACATAAGCAAAAAAAATATATTACATGAAATTACATCAGACTGTTAATGCCTCTGCACAGGACAGAAAACAATTAAGTCAGAATAAGAAACAACCATCAAAGAAAATAGCTTAAAGAACAAGAGAAAATACTAGTAAGCTCTGTTGCTAACAAGAAGTTAATACCCTGATTATAAAAGAAAACCACAAATTCAAAGACAAAATAAAACCAAATTACTCAATTAAGGTGAGAGGCAAATACTCCTATTTTTGTAAGTGACCTCTAGGAACAATAGTAGAGAAATGCATACCAAATTCATGCCAGTAAAAATAGGTGTTATCAAAAAAGACAAAAGAAAGCACTTGGTGAGGGACATGTGAATTACTACATCCTTTATAGAAAATATAATGGAAGGTACTCAAAACATTGAAGAACCAGATGATTCTGCATTCCCTGTAACATGAAAATAGCCAAAGGAAATGAAATCAGTATGTGGAAGAGGCATATGCACACCTGTGTGTACTGAACTACTATTCAAAACAACAATGAAAAGTATCCATCCACCAATGAATGGATAATGAAAACATGACAAACACACAAATACAAATGGCTATTTAACCACTGAAAGGATGAAGACCTATCATTCTCAGTGATGTGAACAGAACTAGAAAGAAAACGTTGAATCAAATTAGCCAGACACAGAAAGAAATGTATCACATAAAGTCACACAGAGGAGGAATGAAAAATGATTAGTAACCAAGTCGAGAGTACAGTGAAAGTTCACAGAAGAACTTACTCATGGAAAAGTAAGGAATAGGGACATGCAAAATTGATGGCTGAGTACCAGGCTAGATCATTTCATGGTGGCGAGAAGACCTGGTTTCTGGCTGCAGTTAGGTTGATATCAGATAACAGCTACATCTGTATATTTAAAAATGACTTTGAATGTATTCTCTGGGAAGAAAGGCTGTCTGAAGAGACAAGTATATTTATCCTAATTTAAAAATTATGCAGTAAAAAGTTTATCAACATATTATATGATATTCTACAATTACGTACAATATTGATGTCTTAAAATGTTTAAAAAGGAACTTCCACTCAATGATGAAAAGAAAATATGAATCTTCAAAAAGATATTTTTACCACTTTAATGACAAAAAGCAAGTTACACAGTAGAAAGTCAGATGATAAACAGAACTTTACCGGTGAAAATAGAGCCTACATTGTCAAAACTTAGTATTTTTTGAGCAACACAATGGGCAAGGTACTGCAAAAGATGCTTTACAATATGCATGCTATTGTCCTCACAATAACCCATAAGACAGGTATTATGTCCCCCATTTGATAGAGGAAAACACTGTAGCTGTGAAAGCCAGGGTTATGCACTTGGAGGGTGGACGCCAGAGCCCCTGTGTCTTCTGTCCACACCACAGCATGATGGTTGGTATTTACAGCTCAAATACTTACCGATGTGAATAGAGGTGCCAAATGATAAAAGATGGTCTTAATAAAAAATGGCAAGTTTTAAAGCCTTTAATATAAATCGTGGGATGAGGGTGAACCGCTGTGGGGCAGTGGTAAGGTGGCAGGAGATGAGAGGAAATTTATTTTAAATCAAAAAAGAGCACTTTAAATAAAACATAATAGGATTTCTTTTAATCAGAGAAGCGCATGAAAGAGCAAAGAGCAGTGGCCTCACACTCAGATCTGTATTCCGTTCAGTCCCTGCTTCCTTCTTTCAGATGAACTTCTCTTCAAAGCACAACTTTTGCCTATAGAGAAAATGCAGATAATACTTGTCTTGTTTCTCTGACAGAATTGTTCTGGAGAAGATATAAGACAGTGTCAACAAGTAAACAGGTAAATGTTTCAAAAACACATCAATAGTATTGTTTTATTTTTCCAGTGAAGGAATTTCATGCTTTGTTCTGACTGTCTATGTATTTTTACTAATAAATGTGGCAGGTAGAAAGCTTTAAGAAGAGACAGGTGGGAGCCTGGCAAAGAGGGACATGCCTGTAGGCTCAGCCACTCAAGAGGTTGAGCCGGGTCAATCTCTTGAACCCTTAAGTTCAAAGACAACTGAAGAGCAAAGCCAGATGCCATCTCAAAAAAGGAAGTGGGGGATGCTGAAAGTGTCTTCTTACAAGATTCAAATTTGGATGGAGTATCTCAGGACAAACAATGAATTGATCTCCTGAATTGTTTTAGACAAATAAAAACAACAACAAAAATTCCAAGTGTAAAGCAAATGGAACACTCTACAGAAGAGTAGTGTGAAACTCGGACAGTGGCAGACAATGCGGAGTACTTCACAGGTAGCCAACCACACCAGAGTGCAGTGGAGCTTTGGAGGTAGTGTCAAGGAGTCTCAATTTAAGGCTATACGTATTAACGAACTGTATAGTTTAAATCAGTACCACAGTCTATTCAGGAGTGTACCAGCCAGCTGTGAATCCCCACATTTAATAAATAGCCACTGAACACCAAGCCAAAGAACCACAGTATACCTCATCTTAAGAGTCTGTAAATGATGTTACAGAGATAACTCTTCAGATACATTAAAAGGATATACATTTCACCACAATGAAAAGATCATAGTTAATTTTGAGCTGATGAAGGTATCCCAAGCAATAACCATTACATATTCATATAAAGGAATACATTGCCCAATAGGTGTTATAATATTAAAAAAGAAAAAACTAAAAGCATTCTACAGTATATAAAAAGGTAATATGCATGCTGGCAGTCAGAGAAATGTATGACTCAGATTTTCCTCTCGAAAGATGTTTTAGTCAAAGGCAAAAGTATATAGGAAGGTCCAGGCTAATGTGCCCTTAGAACCATGCTTAGCTTCTGAGTGGAGGTGACGGCCCTCTCAGAAAAGCCCTAGCAGATGACTAACCATAGTTGGAGCAATAAAGATTGGATATGCACACCTGTAACAAGCATTCTTTGAGTGGGGCCAGATAGGGAGAATCAGACCGCTTTGTACCCTCATCTACTGTTCTCTCTGTTTTGTCCTCGTTTACCTCCCTGTCCTCTTTAAAAAGGGAAATTAGAAACAAAAACATATAACAACAAAAGAACCCCAATGTGCTCCATCATTTCAACTGTATTTTCCCAGGAGAAACCAAATAAAAACCTAGATCTATTTATCAGGGTATTAAACAATGAATTTCATTAAACACTCAGCTAATGTACCAGTTTTTTTTTCTTTTGGGCCACCAACCAGCCCCCAAATCACGATACAAATACATATTAATTTTGAATGCTTGTACTACCTTAGGGTCATTTATGGCTAGCTCTCTTAACCTGTTTCTTTCTACATTTTGGGGCTTTTCACCTTTCTTCCTTCTGTATTGCACTTTCACTGCTCTGCTTCTCGTGTCTGGTTGGCTGGCCACAGATGTGTACCTCTCTTTGTCCTCTAATCTTCTTTCTTCTTCTATTCATTGTCTCTGTCTGCTAGCCCCACCTATCTGTCTCCTGCCTAGCTATTGGCCAGTCAGCAGTTTATTAGACCAATCAAGTGCCTTAGGCAGGCAAGATGAAACAGCAACTCATCTTTACAAAACTAAACAAATGCAGTTAAATCAAATTTAACACATCTTAACAGAGTTAAAATATATTCTGCAACATGAACAAATATAACATATCTTTACATAGTTAAAATAATCTTCCACAACAAGCTACCATAAGGGATGAAAATACCCTTAATTTTGAAAGACTAGAGTTTAAATAATATTGTAAAGTATTTAAAACAATTGCAATATATAATAAAAATATACATGAGCCTTAATGTGTAAATTGATGGATACTACAGTATGAAGTATATATAACAAGAAAAATACAAATTTTAAGCAGAGGTTAGAAAAACACTGGTATGATTATTGTTTTTCCCACTAACTCCAAAATAAAAACTCCAGGACACAGGTATGTATAACTCTGAAGTCTCTGAAGAATGAGCAATGTACCTAGGCAAGATAGAACCTGGTGCAAAAAGTTGTTGGTCTTGTTTCCCAACTGAGATGCACAAAACACAAGAGTTATGAGACAAAACACAAAAGGCATAAAGGCATATGTCCAAATAATTTAGTCTCAAGAGAACAAGGAATTGGACTTATATTAACACATAAACACATAACCATGTCAAAACCTAAGTTGTGCAATAACTCCATTATAACCGTAAAATTTAAAAATTATAATTTAAAATGATAAAGTACATACATTAACTGAATGCAGAAAGTCTATGTTCCTTTAAAATAGGATTTTCTCTATTTAATAACAAATGCCTAAGTAGCATATAANAGGTATGTATAACTCTGAAGTCTCTGAAGAATGAGCAATGTACCTAGGCAAGATAGAACCTGGTGCAAAAAGTTGTTGGTCTTGTTTCCCAACTGAGATGCACAAAACACAAGAGTTATGAGACAAAACACAAAAGGCATAAAGGCATATGTCCAAATAATTTAGTCTCAAGAGAACAAGGAATTGGACTTATATTAACACATAAACACATAACCATGTCAAAACCTAAGTTGTGCAATAACTCCATTATAACCGTAAAATTTAAAAATTATAATTTAAAATGATAAAGTACATACATTAACTGAATGCAGAAAGTCTATGTTCCTTTAAAATAGGATTTTCTCTATTTAATAACAAATGCCTAAGTAGCATATAACTAGCTAGAAGCCACACATGTCTACTTGTGAATGTGCTCAATCGTGACCCTTGTTCTATACTACAGTGGTGGAAGAGGGACACTTTGCTAACAACAGGTAATTCTTCCTATTCTACACCAGTCATAGGGGGGTAGCTGGGGAAGTGGGAATGAAAATAGTGCACTTGGAAAAATGCGCCTAAATATGCATTTTTTATGTAAATCAGAATGTAACTAATTGAAAGTGGCAATCTTGAGTTATAAAATTAGATTCAGACAAGGAAAAGAGTAATTTACTAAAAAGAGGAAAGAATACTTAATACAATTAGAGGACAAAGGGGTAAATAGGCCACTTAATTAAAAAAAATTAATGAGAGATTAAGCAGAGAATACAGAAAACAAAACAAAACAAAANTACTAAAAAGAGGAAAGAATACTTAATACAATTAGAGGACAAAGGGGTAAATAGGCCACTTAATTAAAAAAAATTAATGAGAGATTAAGCAGAGAATACAGAAAACAAAACAAAACAAAAAAATCAAAAGAAGGTGTGGGATAATATAATGACTCCCGACACACCACGAAAACTTGTTACCACATTTAATACTAAGGTTGATGTGGAATAGGGAAGCGAAAGAACATCCCATCATTAGACATGTGACTCAGTCATAGCCTCTGCACTAACATCATTACTTGCTACAATAGAAGAATGGAGAACAGAACAAAGGCAATAAGGTATGTCCATAGATAAGAAAAGCAAGTACACATGCACACAGACATACACACACTCAACCATTCCCTTTCTGTTGAGAGCATCTCTGGTAAGAAAGATGTATTTCTATGCACAATGACCTGTGAAATGTCTATCACTGTACAACAGGTATTGTACATAACGTAGCAAAAAAATGAGGTTATGCTACTTGAAAGTCTTCTGTGTCTTGCAGATTCAATAAATGCACATTCAATTTCTATGAACTTTTTTATTTTAATTAATATTTTAATTTTATTCTCATTCTCTCTCTCTTTCTCTCTCTGTCTGTGCATGTGTGTGTATCTGTCTGTTTTGTTTTTAGAGAAAAAGATTGATTTTTGGCAATCATGTGGCAGCATTGATAAGGATATCATCTGAAGGAAAACTTTGGGGAGTCAGTTCTTTCTACTGGATATACATTGTCATCAGACTTGCACAGCAAGAACTACACTTTCTGAGCTATCTCACTGGCCCTTATTTATACAACATTTCAAGAATAATTATGAAACTTCAGTAACCCAACAGGGCATAATCTGTAACTGATAACACTGATATTTTCTTACAGTGAAACAAGACCTTCAACTCACATTTTGTAATTTCCATATGGTTTCAGATTTTATGAGACTCAGTTAAAGACATGACTAATAAGACCCTAGAAATATATTTAATACTCAGTATACTTTTCCATAATTTTTCTAATTAGTATTTTTCAAATGTCATTTTCTTTGTAAGTTACATTGCACACATTTGGGAATTACCTTGTCATTAGCATGTGTTCCCAAAAATCATATATTTCTGTTATAAATTAGATGTTCACCTTAAGGAAGGGTTTCCTGTTAGTTTAGGACATTTGATGCACTTTTATGCATAAAAAAGAATTACGTTTTAAATATAAAGTGGCATCTTGAACTCAAACAAAACACTGTAATAATCCACAGCTTATCACTTGCTACCCCAGCATTTTGCCCACTGAACTATGATATCAGAAAGCCAAGGTTGATCTGTTCTTAAGTACAAAATACATGAGCTTTTTCCAAATGACACCATTCAGTTGAAAAATTATTTACAAACCAGTTTATTAGCCGTATCTGGAAAATGTAACATTGGACGATGTTTTACACTAATGAAGTTGTCCGATTGTTTACACTTTCTATATTTTCATAATAAATCAGTCTAAATGAGTTAGACTATTCATATACATCCAGAAAGCCCTTTAATCCCTATTAAGCTAACTGTTTGTGAGTAATGAAAGTAATTAATATTCATTTTAGTTGACAAATGCAACACCAATAACCTGTTCGGATACTGTAATCCATTTTCCACCAGCCTGTAAAAAGTTAACAGATGCTTCCAATCATGTGAAAGCGAGAGAGACAAAGCAAGATGTTTTGATGATAGCAAATGTTTAAAATATGAATAGTGTGATTAAACTTGATATAAAGTGTTTTATATAACCCTGTTATGTATTAACGTAAACCAAAACAGTAAACTATGTCTGTTCTTCTGAAGTCAGAATGAATGTGCTTCATGGGGCTCTTCAGGCCCATGTTTCAGATGAGCACCCGGCTGAGTTTACTGATTGACTAAGACTGTAAGCACAACAGGAGTAATGAGAATGCGTCTTCATTATCGGTTGTTTTCCAAATGTCAAAGATAAAGTTAAACATGTATCATTGATTTGAAGAGTAGCTGCCCAATGCAGAATGTTGAACAAGTAAAACAGAAGAAAGAAGAAAAGGAAAAAGGGGAAAGTCTGAAGAGTTTCTACCTGCATTTCCAAAAGAAAGGCTTAGAGAAGACTTACTTTTATGGGTGTGACTGGCACAGTGTCATGAATGAGAAAAACGATTAAAAACAAGCTTGAGATCAAACTGAAAACATGCATAGGAATAATACACACATGTATCATAATTCATTCATACAGAGATACATATGCATACAGAGCCTATAGGAGCTAAGAGAAAAAGTCTATATCCTAGATCATTACCAAAAAGACCTTTCTATGGCTATAGTCAGGTGAGGAAAGATGGTTCTGTGTAATCAATNAAGAAGAAAAGGAAAAAGGGGAAAGTCTGAAGAGTTTCTACCTGCATTTCCAAAAGAAAGGCTTAGAGAAGACTTACTTTTATGGGTGTGACTGGCACAGTGTCATGAATGAGAAAAACGATTAAAAACAAGCTTGAGATCAAACTGAAAACATGCATAGGAATAATACACACATGTATCATAATTCATTCATACAGAGATACATATGCATACAGAGCCTATAGGAGCTAAGAGAAAAAGTCTATATCCTAGATCATTACCAAAAAGACCTTTCTATGGCTATAGTCAGGTGAGGAAAGATGGTTCTGTGTAATCAATACCTTTCTTTATGAACAAAACAGCTGGCACACAGTGGAAATGAAACAAGATGGCATGAAGACCACCCAGCTGGACATGGTGACATTTGCCCAGAACTCTGGAGCCAGAAGCTGGGGGATTTCTGTGAGTTTGAAGACAACCTGATCTACAGGGACTTTCAAACCAGACAAGGCTACTCAGAGAGATTCTTTCTCAAAAAAAAAGGGGGGGTGAAAAAGAAAGAAAGAAAATGAGCAAACGGTGAAAGGGAAGAGAGAAGGAAGGAAAAGAATCCAGCTCCAGGTGTGGATGAACAGGAGCTCTATAGTGATAGCAGCTTCCTCCCCACCTTGCAGTGTGTGAGGACTAAAAATATCAGCAATCAGAACAAGGAAAGTACAAGAAGCCTAAACCTATGTTTGTTGTAAAGATGACAGGATAAAGACTAAGCCCCCTCCCTTGAAAAAAAGGGGATTCACCTCTTTTCTTCTTACTACATATATTTCCCAAGGTTACTTAGTAAACATGGAGGATTATTATCTCCGCAGTTAAATGTTTGGGACTGAACATCAATCTTTATAATCTGAGAAGGGTCCAAAATATTTACTGCAAAGATTCAGTGCAATAAAGCACAACATTTGTCTATAACTACATTACATTCATCACTAATTGAAGACTGCCATTCCCTGACTCTGTAAAATCCAAACTAATAATTAAAATGATCCATCATCAGTCCTTCTATCTGAACTCCCACCATCCTAAAAAGAGGAGTCTCGGGAATTGTAAAAGGATTTTCACCTGGACTAAAAAATGTTAAGAAGTCAAGTTTACTTCTGAATTCTCCAGAAATTATACGATTTAATGAATTTTGGTTCATGATACATAGGCAAAAATTAGCATCTGACAAGTTGCCTCAACAGAGAGGACAAAAATTAGACAGCATGGAGCAACCTGTCTACACCACAAAGGCATTCTCACCTGATTTTTGGAAGATCTTTTTTCCTTTCAACTGGATCGTTCCTAGAAAATGTCTATACTGTCAAAACCAATGTTTCTCTCTAATAACAACAATGGCTGGCCTTTTTCATTATAGTGCTTAAGTACTAGAAATGTCAGAAACATACCCAAGACTCTTCAAGTGATCCTCTCAGGGAATGATTCCCTGAGGTAGAATATAAAAACCTCATCTCTCAGTTACATATCTAGTTGTAATTATGAAATGTTCATGTTGCTCAGGATCACAACCCTAGGCTTTCCAATTCTTTCTAGTCACTATAAAAATATCAAATATGTTAAGAAAAGTTCAGATGCATTTGAGGTGAAGAAACAGTGTCACCTTCAGTCAAGTGAGGGGCTGCATACCAAGGGGCCAGAATGAGGCAGAGGTGGATAGGAATACCAGTTCCAGAGAGGTATGATCACTTCTCACCTCAGTCTCTACCACTACTATTAGAATCAGCTAATGTATTTTTTTCTCCCATGCAACCTTGAATCTCAAGGCTAAAGTTAGATGACTTAAGAATTTTTAAAGGTCCAATTATTTCATTTAGGGTTAACACTACAGCTAAATTAAAGACATGCTAACAAGTTTCCCTTTTGAGCCTCATTAATTAAGAAAGTAATCAGAGNCTAAAGTTAGATGACTTAAGAATTTTTAAAGGTCCAATTATTTCATTTAGGGTTAACACTACAGCTAAATTAAAGACATGCTAACAAGTTTCCCTTTTGAGCCTCATTAATTAAGAAAGTAATCAGAGAAGAGGGGGGAATGAAGGGTAGCTGGATGGCAGCTTCACTTAAATAGCTTGGAGGTAGCACCATTTCTTCCTACCACCAAGGCAAAGGGAAGACTAATCAATTCCAGATTATGAAATCTGAAATTCTGAAGTGTTTTACATATAAATACATATTTTAACTACACACATTTCCCTTGATTGCCTGAAGACTGAACTAATCTTATTCAAAGGAAATTTTGATTCACCATAATCAAAAGGTAAAATTAAGACCTGCTTATTTCACAAGTTTTCCTTGGGTGAGCTTGTCAAAAATTCCTCGCTGTCTTTAAAGACCACAATACAGAATTTTCAATATTTTATTCAAGACAAATTCTGCTCAGAAACACATAGTAATTCTACAATTACTTGTTAGACCAAGTTTATAATTTACAATTATTTCTTAGAGAGAGCTTTTAATTTAAAATTATATTTTGAAAGAATTTCAATGGNTTCTTCCTACCACCAAGGCAAAGGGAAGACTAATCAATTCCAGATTATGAAATCTGAAATTCTGAAGTGTTTTACATATAAATACATATTTTAACTACACACATTTCCCTTGATTGCCTGAAGACTGAACTAATCTTATTCAAAGGAAATTTTGATTCACCATAATCAAAAGGTAAAATTAAGACCTGCTTATTTCACAAGTTTTCCTTGGGTGAGCTTGTCAAAAATTCCTCGCTGTCTTTAAAGACCACAATACAGAATTTTCAATATTTTATTCAAGACAAATTCTGCTCAGAAACACATAGTAATTCTACAATTACTTGTTAGACCAAGTTTATAATTTACAATTATTTCTTAGAGAGAGCTTTTAATTTAAAATTATATTTTGAAAGAATTTCAATGGCTATAAATAAATTTTTAATGACCACCAAATATGTATAAATTCAATTGATGATCAATTTGAATCCATATAAGAAGTATATCTAACATTGTTCTTAGTAAACTGTACATATTTAACAAGTCAATCTCCCCCCTTTCCCCCCTCTCTCCATACACATATACACACACACACACACACACACATACATACACACACACACACCAAGGCCTAAGATTTCACCTATCATTGTCTCTGAAAATATAAAACACCAAGGAGAAAGCATAAATTAATTCAAAGGAATAGCTTTGAATAAATTTTCATTGAAAATATAAGAATTAAAGCACATATTCAGCATTTTTTAATTTAAAATTGTTCATGTGATCACCTGTGTGTGAAAGTGCTTTGAAAACTTTTATTAGATCNGAAAATATAAGAATTAAAGCACATATTCAGCATTTTTTAATTTAAAATTGTTCATGTGATCACCTGTGTGTGAAAGTGCTTTGAAAACTTTTATTAGATCGTTTTGTATATAATTACTAATGAAGATGTATCATAATAAAGCATTCTCAGTGTATTTTCAAGATTGATAATTATGAAGTACTAACATTAACAATTTCAAAATAAATTAATTAACTACTAAACTTACCTTTTTGTTGGCAACAAAATGTGTTCTCAAGTTTACAAAGCAAATCTGTATTTTCATACTTATTTTCATTGACTATTATCCAGAAACAGTTTTCAGACATTTCATTTGGTCCAATCTGCAGTCAGAGAAAAGCGACTCATAAAGAGCTGGGCAGTTCACCCATCCTGGCCCAATCACAGCACACAGATCAGTATCCCTGAGCTCCAGCAGATGTTTGTGGAGTCAGCTCTTTCAGATCTGTCCCCAAAGTAGGCCCAGTGACAGATATAGTCTACAGAATACTGAGGTCTTATGAGAAGAAAATAATTTCCACGATCAAATGGTTGTGCACTTGAAGCTACTGGAGCTTGTCTCTTCCTAGCTATGGATCTCGGTTATTGTTGATGTTCATTGGGTACCTGAAGCACGTTATTCCCACATAGAATCTCCCACACTTACAAGATCAGGACCATCCTTCAGGAGGATTGAGACTGCCTGTCACTTATGTACAAGCTTCTGATGTCAGGAAGTACTCTCCCTAATAGCTCTACACAGGG
>LOEQ01009969.1:13626-40217 GCA_001685075.1 Bramus lutescens | reverse complement strand
GGAAATGGGAGGATGGGAGGAGGTGGTAATTTTTAATAAATAAATAAAAATAAAGAAGGTGAAAAAAATGTAAAAGAAATTGAAAAAAAAAAGACTTCCTGAAGTAGAAATCTGGCTAGAAAGTATAATCCCTCTAATGTTCATTGTGCAGAGCACACTCCTACTAAATTTACTTTCTTAAGACAAATTTTTGTACCAAAGTGGACAAGTAATCCCATCATTGGGGAAGCCGGGTGCTAGGATCAAGGCAGACTGGGATAAGATCCTTTCTCAAAGGAAGAATAAAAAATATGAAAATTAAATTAAATTAAACCATGTCTTAAAATCCTTAAACAATCATACCAGTATCTCGGTGTGGTGAGCACGGAAGATCAAAGTGAGTTTGAGACCAGCCTGATCTAAATAGCGAGTTCCAGACCAGCTAGGGGCAAAGTGAAACAGTGACAAACAAACAACGAAACAAAAATCTCACCACTGGTTGTCCAGATTTTCCATAGTAACTTTTGAGTGCCTAGTGCGTAAAGGTGAAGCTACCAGATGCAGCAATCATCACCTGGTCTTAACCTACCTAGCCAATCTTAAACCTCCTAACACAGTCCTCTGTTTCGCAGTCCCTATTCCGAAGCCATACTGTACTACATTTTGTTCCCTCAAAGGAAGTTCAGCATGTGCATCGATATGCCCATGGGCAGTGCTTTTCATTGCTGGCCTTGTGAAAAATGACTGTCACCTCAATAGTTTGACATTTCCAGCAGTTTAAATATGACCCTTCTGCTAAAAACTTCTCTAATATCCTCAATAAAAAATCATGATTATTTTCCTGACTCCCTGTAGTACTTTATTTATAATTACACTATAGTTTCACAGAATTCACCATAGCATGTCTTCAATTAAAATTACTTAAATACACACATTTATTATATAATCTTTTGCACATCTACACTCATTAGGTTTTAAGAAGAATGTAAGGATTATGCCATACTTTGTTTTTTCCACCATTAATTTCAGTGCTTGACAATTGATAAATATTTGGTGAGGAAATGAATTCTAATTTTAACTGCAGGGGCAAAGTCATCAGCCACAGGAAATAGTCTGTCCTTTCTTCTGCCCTCCCTCTGATCTACATTAATGGCTTAACTTGATCTCACCAATTATTTAAACAAAAAATGCCACTTTTCTTTTTACTTGACTCAGGTTTTACAAAGCCTAAAATACAACGTTTATCCATGGGAAAGGAATGTTTGGCAAGGAAATAGAACGCCATAGTGAGACAAACGTATTTATAAATCCTGTTTGGTGAAAACCTAGATGGTATTATAGGTTCTCAAGAGTGAAGAAGGAACTAGAGTTTAAATAAATTGCTCAACATAAAATCTATTGTTAAGAGTTGAACACAGATTAGTGCCACGGGGGAAACATACTTTTATTAAATGAGTTGGTATGAAAAGCCAAAATTGAAAAGAAAAAAGTCTACTTAAAGTCCATAGCTTTGGGGGCATTTCAGTGGACAGGCAATTTTGCTTTTGCTTTCCTGCTTTATTTGGGCTCTCCAGGGAACACTGTCACTTGAAAAATTAATTTATCTTGGCAAGGAATAAAATACCAAATTTAGCTGGCAATTTAGTGACCAGTTTTGTAACGCAAACATTCTTATTATACTTGAATTGCTGACTCTATCATTTAATCATTTATTCTCACACAGCTAATAAATGCTGTTAAGGAGATTATCACAAACTAAGATGCTTGATGTCCACGTAGAACTGTGCATGAGAGCTGGCATGATGGAGGCCTACTGCTGACAATCTCTATTTGAGAATGAATAATTCCATGTCTACTGCCTCAGGCAGTTTGACAGAGAAGTTCCACTTAATACTCTACTTCCTGCATACACACTTTGTGTTCTATGCACATTAGTCTAACCTACTGAGGGTTAAATGTACGTAGAACAAACACGGCTCTAGATTTATTATGAATAGTTAACCGGGAGAACTTTAACTGGTTAAACAACTCAGTAGCAACAAGATAGTCAACAACACAGTAAATAGAGGAATCATACCTTTGAACCAGTTGGTGCTGTCAAGCCTAAAAAGGCATAAACTGCATTATTTTCTCGAGCTTCAAAGAAGGCATCATAGTCCTTTGTGAAAAGAAGACAAGAAGAATTAACAGTCTGCAACGGAACAAAGGAAAGAGATGTGCTCACAATGACTTGACTGGTTGACAGGATCAGCTGTCTTCTCGGGGGCTAAGCTCCATAATGCTGAAATTCTGCAAGGAGTAATAAAGAGACAGGCAGGCTTCTGAGACTACGAGTGTGTAATACCAACTTCAGGAGCTGAGGCAAAGGGATCACTAGTTCAAGCCAGACTGAGCTACACAGGGAAACTATGTCTCAAAAGAAAAGAGAGAGAGAGAGAGAGAGAGAAAGACCTGTAAGATTAGGGGAACAAAAAGAAAGAAAAAGGAAAAAAAGCCCAGAGGAAGCATTATGAGAGAGGCAAAAAGAAAAAATTCCAAAAGTATCAGTTAAGTTCTTTTTGTGATAGATTCTGGTTTGACATTTTTAATGAGAGTTCTGAGTGTGAATATGTATGCCCCTATAGTGATATTTTGTTGATGATCTAACAAAGGTTGCCTGAAGATCAGAGAAGCAAAGCAGCCAACCACTAGAGAGCTCTTCCCTCTATGAAATTTTCAGACTGAAAAGAACGAGTTCCTGTCTCATTCCACCTTAGTTTTATGTTAGACAAAAAGGGGGAAATATAGTGATATTTGTGTTTTAATGAATAAAGCTTGCCTGAAGATCAGAGTGCATAGCTAGCCACACTAGTCAAACATACAGGCCAGGCAGTGGTGGCACACACCTTTAATCCCAGCAGCCACAACAGTTAGCCATAGAGGCCAGGTGGTGGTGGTGCATGCCTTTAATCCCATTGGAGAGAAATACAAGGCTGGATGGCACAGGAACCCATTCTCTTTTCAGTCTAAAGATTTCATAGAGGGAAGAGTTCTTTAGTAACTGGCTGTTTTGCTTCCCTGATCTTCAGGCAAGCTTTATTTTTTAGATCAGAAACAAAATGTCACTATGTCTCTGCATCTACAAGTGGGTTTCCTGCCTTTTCTTTGACTCTTTCTTGTCATTTGCTTATTTCTTTTATCTTATTCTGGCTTGTTTGCTTTTTGTTTAATCATATTTTATTTTACTTTATTTTTTTAGATAACTGTTTGTTTCCTAACAATAGACAGCAAGAAAGGTTGTGGATGTGGGTGAGTGGGAATGTGGATAATACATGGGAGGAATCTGCAGGAGGGGAAATTATAGTCATATATTTTTTAAAAAATACAGTTCAATTCAAAACAAAAAATAAAAAGGGAAGACGATGGAGAAAGGGAGAGAGGGCTTCTAGATACCATTTATTGTGTTAGAAGGTACATAGGTCTTTGGGGCAGAAAATGAAGAATAGTTTATTGCATATCACATAGGATTTACATCTCTTTGCACCTTCCTCCTTCACCACCCAAAGCAAGCATTTCTCAGCAATAGATAGCTTTTTTTCCGGTGGAAGACTAATTCCTGTTCTCCGTATTTCTCTTCTATTACTGAATTTAATACTGAGTTCCTCCGATTGAAATAAAAACAATATTAGGTATATCCGCATAAGGCCAGAAGGCCAGTGAGACTGTACTCTCTTTGCAAGGAGAATGAAGTATTCTCAAAACATGAGCAAAAGAAACTTCAAACCTGAGACCACCAGAGAAGAATCCTGACATATCTCAATTTGCTTCAGCTTTACATTACTGTCCGATAAGCCACTAAGCTTTCACCAAAAGTAGCAAGTAGACTTGGCTACAATTATAACTTGTAATCAACAGCAAACATAGTTAATTGTCCATTTTCTGTATGTTGCCTTGATTAGTGTGATTTCTAAACCTACACAGGAACTCTGATATTTTGGCTGATTTGTTAAACCTGAGATTTTCAAAACGTGCTGAATTCTCTAGAGAGAGCTGTGTTACAGCTCTAAGGGGAAAGGTATCCTAGCAGTAGGGAGCCAAGACCGACCACAAAGTCATACCATGCAACAAACCTCATGCAAGAGATTTATTTGGATGGAAAAATGCAGGAGGGTGGTTGCCTCTGCTCAGACAAAAAGTAGCAGAAAACCAAGGAGAAAGCAGGATTAATAAAGGATTTCTTTGGGGACAGAGCTTTTCAGGATGGAGATGTCTAGTGCTATGGAATAATCCTCTTGCACAATGTAAAGATTTGTCACTCAGATTGGTTTACTAAAACACTGACTGGCCAGTAGTCAAGCAGGAAGTATAAGTGGGGTGACCAAACTAAGGATTATGGGAAGAAGGGTGGAGTCAGGAGTTGCCAGCCAGATGCAGAGAGAGCAGGAGATAAACGTGCCATGCTAATAAAGGTACCAACATGTGGCAGAGTGTAAATAAGAAATATGGGTTAACTTAAAATGTAAGAGCAAGTTAGTAACAAGCCTGAGCTATCAGCCAAACATTGGTAATTAATATAAGCCTCTGTGTGGCAATTTGAGAAATGGCTGCCTGGTATTTGGGAACAGATGGTTGGGACAAGAAACTTCTTTTTACATTCTAGAGTGGAGGATTGGTGGGGTTTTAAGTCCTGAGTTTTTGGCTGCCTCCATTTGGAGAGGCTGGGTCCAGCTGTTATGTCAGTTGGAGTGTTTTGTGGGTGGAACCTGGCAGTTAGAGGTCCTCAGGGGAGGGAGCTAGCTACTCATGTGCCTCCAGTGGCTTACAAATGCCTCACCAACAGATTGTCTTTACAAGGTTGCTTTCCAGCACATTACCTTTCCACACTTGGATCTGGACCTAGAAGACACTGATGACACTAACAGTTGGATCTAACCTCAAGAAATATTAGACGACATAGAGTCAGGCATGGTGTCACAATCGGTAATCTGCATTTGGAAGGTACAGGAGACAGGAGGATCAGAAGTTCAGGGCCATCAGCTACATAGTAATATGTTTTGTTTTTCCCTTGTTTGTTTGTTTTTTGGGGTTTCTATTTTGTTTTTGTTTTTGCCAGCCCAGACTATGAGATTCTGTTTTTAAAACATATAGTCTTTTCTTTCACTCGTATTCTGCATAGTCTCAAAAGAAATTTTGCTTTGTGAAGGATACTGCTAAGAGAATAAAAAGATGAATTACAACATGTAGCAGGCTTTCTTGGACCACCAGCCCCCAAATCATGACATAGAGAGGTATTATTGATTATGAATGCTCAGTCTTATCTTACACTGTCCCACTAGATCTTAATACTTCTTTCTCTTCATCTACATTTTCCCTCGGGGCTTTTTTTTTTTAACCTTTCTTTCATTCTGGATGTTCTACTTTCCTGCTTCCTCCACGTCTGGCTGCCTGGCTAACTAGCAGCTAACTGGATGGCTGGCCCCTGGAGTCTCCCTTTTTTCTCCCTCATTCTCTCTTCTTACTGAACCTAAATTCCTCTTTCTACTTGTTGTCTCTGCTGGTCAGCCCCACCTATCCCTTTACTGCCTAGCTATTGGCTGTCCATCTTTTTATTAGACCAATCAAGTGCCATAGGTAGGCAAGGTGAAACAAATGTAACACATCTTTACTAGTTAAAGTAATATTCCTTAGCAACAACATGGAAGAAAATAATTGAAAACTGTGCATGTGGCAAAATTTTACATATAAAATACATAAAAATCATAAGGTATAATACTAATAAAACAAAATTAAATATGAGAAAATGACTAAACAAACTCTTAAAGAGGATAAAAGGATGACAAAATGTGTTGGTATCATAATTTTAATCATTACATAAATACAAATTAAAATGATCAGAAGGTACCAAAATACAAAGCTACTTTGGATTGATTCAAAAGTCTGACAATAGGGCTATGAAGTAATTCAGGGCTTCAGCATTTGCCTAGAATGTGTACAATAGTGGCTGAAATGTGCAGTAACATTAAAATTGAACAGACACAAAACTTCTGACAGTACCAAGAGCTGAAGAGAAAGGCTGAATATCAGGAACCTTTAAACAAGAACATGAACAATCAATCCAAAAACACGCCAAATCCTGTATAAACAAAAAATATAATCACTGGGTTAGGCAGTAAACACAATCCTGGCATTCACCCCTGAGAAATGAAAATTAGTATTCATACAAAAATCAGAAAATAAATGCTCTAAATACTTATAATTATAATGGCTTAGATTTGGAAATGATGAAACTTTCTACTAATGTACAGTGGTTAAATGAAGTACCTGTATAATGATATACCACCACTCAGCTATATGAGGGAGCAGGTGTTAGTGTAGACAACAACTTGGATCTCAAATACATCTAAGTCACCGAAAGAAGCCATCATTGAAAGACTACATGTGATATGAATCCATTTACATGAACTTATCACAAAACAGAACTATAGTGATGATGATAGATTAGTGTTCGCCAGGCATTAGGGGTAGGAATAGCATATACCTATAAAGGAGTATCTTGAGAGTTTTTAATTTTAATTATAGCATTAGTTATAGAAAGCACTGCATGTGTTAAAACTCAAAGAAAACCACACACCAAAAAAGTCACTACTATAGTCTAAAATTTCAAACATTAAACTTATAAAAAGACAAGTAATATAAGTACATTTTAAAGAAAATGACAAAAATTCAAATCCATACATGAAACAAAAGTAAGTACTGGAGATGTGTATGTTGGGGGAGGGTAGATGCATGTATTTTCCCCAAGCTGATTGTGAGAATTGAAGCTGACAAAGCTAAAACTATAAATAGATGTAAATTCAAGTTAACTCAATTAAAAATGAATTGAAATACCTGACTAACACATGACTCAAATGAGTATCTACAAAAGGCCATTAGGCTTATGAAAAAGTCTAAATTAAAACCACAGTGAGATGCTATCTTTAATCATGCAAGAATGAGGTTTTTCCAAAGAAGAAAAATATAACAAGGGTTGAGAAAGTTGTAGAGTAAGTAAAACCTTCCACACTATTGCATGTGAATGCAAATTAGTACGGCAATTATGGAAAATTTATATATATAAAGCGTCCTCAGAACATTAAAAATAGAATTACCCTAGTCCAGTCTGGCCTACATAGCAAGTTCTGAGACAGCAAGGATTAAATAGAGATGCCATGTCTCAAAAAAACAAAATAACTATCCCATGATGCAGCAATCACCATTGAGGCATACATGCTATTTTTGACATTTACATTATTAATTTACATATAAGGTTAGCATTTTTAATGAGCATGTAAAGTAAAACATTTCATTATGGAATTTGTGGGTGTGTTGTATATATGTGTTTTGTGTGTGTGCATACACTTCTGTACATGTGTGTAGAGGCAAGAGGTCATTCATTGCCAGATGCGCTGTACCTTGTATTTTGGAACGGGGTCTCCTCCTGACCCTGGAGCATTAAAGGCACCATGCTCTGTCTTGCCCAGCATTTCAACATGGAAACTGGGAAGCTGGACTCAGGTTCACATGCTTGTGCAGTAAAAACTTAACTGAGTCATTTCCCCAACCTCACATTATGGGATTTTTCAGAGGGAATTTTCGTTGCTTTGCTTCCTCTACTCCCTTCCCCTTCCTACTCCTGCTATTTCTCTTCTGCTTTTATGTCACGTGTATACCATTACCTTCTTTTTTGCTTTTTTCATTACCTCCACACATGCCCTTTAAAATGTCCCCTCTCCCCATTGTCTTTTATCTAGTTTATGACCTGTATCTACACACACACATTAAAAAACAGGATCCACATGAGAAACATGAGTATTCAACTTTCTTTTCTGGATTATTGGTTTAGATAAAAATGTCCAGTCCTAACATAGAGACATACAACTGGACAATGTGCAGAGAGTGAGAGACCTTGGAACACTCAGTCCTAAGTGAGATGTCTTCATCAAATCCCTCCCCTCAGGCCTCAAGGAGCTATAATGAGGAGAAGGCAGAATGTAAGAGAAAGAGGGGATTGAAGACACCAAGAATACAAGGCCCTCTAAATGAACATGAGCAAAGCTCATATGACTTCAGAGAGACTGGCACAAGCCGGCCTGCACAGGTCTAAGCCAATTTGGATCTCAGTGCTGGGAGTAGAAATGGGCATGGCCCCCATCCCTAAGCCAGAAGTTATCTCCAGCTGACAACAGCTTGCAAAGGAAATATTAGGTCTCTCCAGGATAGTCTCACTGGGTAGATAGACTCCATTTCTGGGCAGGCCTCATGGCCAGCAATAGAGAGCTAAAATAAATGAACTTCATGGTATTTTTGGAGATTTTTCTGTGTATGTCATAATACTTTAGAGATTTTTTTTATCTTGGTGGTCTTTTGCTTGTATATTGTGGTTCCAGTTTTCTATTTTTATGGTGTGTGTGTGTGTGTGTGTCTGTCTGTCTGTCTGTCTGTGTGTGTGTCTCTAGTGCTTAGTCTCCTATTTGCCTGTTTATTTTCTAAAAGTCAGAGAAAGAAGGTGAAGTTGGATGGAAGGGAAGATGAGCATGATCTGGAAGGAGCTGCAGGAGGAGAAACTATGATCAGAATATACTGCATAAAATTATTCTTATTACTATAACTGTTACTATTAATTGGTTTTGAGACAGTTTCTCTGTGCAGCAGTCATGGATGTCTTGGAACTCATTCTGGAGACCAGGGTGCCCTCAAATTCACAGAGATTCACCTCCTTCTGCCTCCCAAATGCTGGGATTAAAGGCATGTGCCACCCCACCCAGCTGAAAAAATTATTTTCAATAGAAAATAATAGTTATTACTAATTCCAATTAGTTTCTTGCAAATGCCATGATTTTGTTTTTCATTATGGCTGGATAAATTCCATTTTATTCCATGTATGACCACTTATCTGTTGATATGCACCAACATATATGTTCTCACTCACATGTGAAATTTGAGCCAATGAAGTTTACAAAAGCAGAGAATAGCACCAATGGTACCAGTGTATTTTTCTTACCTCTTAGATAAACTTTTGAGTTCCTTCCTCAAAAGTAAAACTATCAGGATTCTAACACCAATTCTATGCTGAGACTGGTAAGTAACTCAAGATTTTAAAAAAACTTATACAATATCTACACTTAACCAGTTGTAAATAAGCAAAATATAATTTAAAAGAAGCCAGTGTACCAGGCACTGTGGTACATCCTGTAATCCTAGCACTTGACTGACCGAAGCCTAATCATTAATTCTAGGCCTGCCTGGGGCATAGAGCATCTTCTAGTCACCCTGCACTTCAAAATGAGATCTTGGAGATCCTGTTTCAAAAGAAAAAAAATATAGGAGCCACAAAGGAAAGTATTCTTATTATAAAAAATTATTAAAAACAACTCATATAAGCCTTTAGATTCACATGAAATTAAGAAGTTTTTCAATTTGTATTTAAAAATCTGGTAATATGATGCTATGTAGAGGATCTAGTTGCCTATTTCAAGTATTTCAGGGTCAAATTATATCATCATTTGTTGGTTCCAGACATGGAAAAAACAAAAATGCTTGTGAATCTAAAAAGAAAAAGAATATTTTCTTTCCTAATGAAACCAGAGCCATTCAATTGTTCCACAAATATTTATTAAGTATAGAATTATATAAACTAACAGGGCTCTTTTTGTTTATTTTATTTGGAGAAATGGTCTCACTATGTAATCCAGGGTGCATTCAAAGTCCTTATCTTCCAGATTTTATCTCCCAAATGAACTGGGATTACAGGTATATGCCCCCATGCCTGGCATAAGCAGTGTTCTTGGTATTAAATATGCAACATTAAGCAAGGTAGTTTGCATTCTGGAACAAGTCTCTCAAGGGAGAAAGTGTAAAGAAACTTTAACATTAACCAAGATTGTATGACACCATATTTTGCTACATGTTAATTCTCATTTCATTCTTATGTACAAGACTTTCAGAACAAGGATTCTCCTTACAAATTTTCTATCCACTATAGCAGAGTTTCACACATAAAGGTTGGATAGTGGCCTCTGTCACCATCTAGTCAGATAATAAGATCCTGTGCTACATATACAGTCCAGTGGCATTCAGTAGCAGGTAATTTCCACACAGGGGCTGACAATGCCTAGAATCATTTTTTTTGTTACTCAGCAACTGAGTGCTACAGCCTTTACAGGGGTCGAAGCCAAGGTTCCTATGAAAGAGCCTACAATGCACAGGGAATCTACACAACAAAAGGTGTCAGCAGTACCAAGTTTGGGAAATCCTCAGATAAGTAAAAGCAAATTAACCTGGAAAGCTAATTACTCAATATCTCCTAGTTAAAAAGGGCAAACAGGAGATAGCAAGGATCCAGAGATTAGTAATTGCAAGATGTAAGAGAAACCCTGTTTCAAAAAAACCAAAAAAAAAAAAAGCTGTTACTAGCAAAGCTGCCTGGTACTCTAAATTGGTATGGTAATTACTATAACACACAAAGCACAGAGCATAATCATTAGCGGATACGTTTTCTGTGAATGACTGCTACAAGTTCTTCTCTCTGAGGCTTTATAAAATCAAAATCTTAATTCTCATTGTCATTAAACCCCTCTGTCTGTTAGGCACAGAGCAGCACTAAAAAGAAAATGGATTCCTTTTCCACTAACAGATATGTATTTGGTTTACCGAGTCTCACCTTCTGAAGCTTCACCTAAATTCTTAGTGAAACTTGCCTTTTTTTCCTATAAGATAATTCATTCCCCTGAAATGCAGCTTCCTAGGAAGAGGCAAACCAGACAGATGTGGCTTTCCTATGTACTCTTGTGATCTATGCGGTTTTGTTTTCAAAATCAAACAACAGACATTTCAAAAAGGAGGTAGCAATAACATTTTATATTTTCTAAAACTAGGGGGATTTTGAAAGTGCTCAACACATACAAAAAAAAGACAAATGGTTGGAGATAAAAGATGTGCTCATCTTTTTTGTGGCTTGAACATAATGCACACTTGGATCAAAACATCACACGGTAAAATAAGACTATGAACCAACTTCTACGCCACTAAAAAAATAATAGTTCTAAAATGAGCAATCAAAATCACATAATGGATTATACAGGACTGACTAACCATTTTTTATTGTTTTTTTTAAATTAAAATATTAGTTACATTGTTTTTCCCCTTTCCATGCACCCCCTTGAATTCATGACCACTATTTTAATTGATAAATAAATGTGTGTGTGTGTGTTTATGTGTGTGGGGTGTCTGTGTCCTACATATACAAATACAACCTGGGCATGGACTGGCTGATGTTTGCAGCCACTTCTAGCTGCTGAGTCAATGATTTGCAGAATTTCAAAAGAATAGCCTAAGTACCTTCACCTATCTTCAGATACAATTTACATATTGGCCCTGTGCTTGATAACATATGAAACCTGCAACAGCACTGACAGAACTTTCCCATTTTGGTCTATACCCTCGCCCTAAACAACACTAATTAGCAATGAAGAGGTTCTTCAAGAAAAGATAACTTTCAGCCTTACATAAACCAGGGATGTAGAGATTTTTACTGGTGCCTCTGAAAATGTTTATTCAAGCCTAGGTACCGTGGAGAGACCCTGTAATCCCAGCAATGAGAGATGAAGGCAGAAGGATCAGAAGTACAAATTCACCCTTTGCAACAAAGGAATGTGAGGCCAGTCTCAGCTGTCTCAAAAATAATAGATCTAGAAAGGAAGCCTCAGAGGAGAAAATAGGACTGTTCATAAAAGAGGAAGTCTCATAATGGAGGAACTTCCGGTGGAGAATGTACACCTCAGGAATCAGGAAAGGAGCACAAGAGAGTCCAGATTCCAGCCAACAAGCAGATCATGGTCTGGTTGGAACCAAACTGAAAACATACATCCCATGTCTGTCCTTATACATTTATATGTTTAGTTTCTTCCTTTGATTTTTGTTCCTGGAAAGCAAAATGCTATGTAACTACTAACTGCTTAGGGTGGCTGAAGAGAGCCAATGACCGTGTGCAGAAGAAATGACGACACACAGGCTGGGGGGTAAAGCTGAAAGGTCTAAGTTCATTTGAGGCAATACATTTCAAGAAACAAGATTTAAATTGCTTCCTTACCCCACGGTACTGGCTTTCATTGAAAATCTGAGGTGGCAGGGGGTACCCTGTGGCTGGTCTACTGTTCTCAGGGACGTTTTCTCTCATCCACTTCCGATTCTCTTCATTAGCTGCAATATCTTTTTCTTCAAATCCTATTTTGTTGGCTTCTAAGAAACCAAGCACATCTTGCTGTTTCTTCTTAATCTAGAGCCAAAGGGAAGGGGGAAATTGACACTGTTTAGCAAGTAACATTTATTCTTTTTCTTTTCTTTTCTTGGACTCAACAGTTTTTTAAGAATGTATATGTATATTGAAATAATATATGCATGCAATAACAATTAACAAACAGAGAGGCCAGGAATTGGAAGGAAAGTGGATGGAATGTGTGAGCTTGTTTGGCGGGAGGAAAGGGAAGGAAGCAATGTAAAACAAAAATGACAACGTCTTAAGAAAAAGTAATGATATCATTACTAAGAGGCCAAAAAAATCTACCTTTCCATTCTAGTGAGAGACATTTCAACAAAGCCAATGCTTCTGAGCCCACAGACATGAATTTAAACAGAGATCAAATTTGCAGTGCAGAAGATACACTTGCCGTCAACACTGTCTTGTTGATGCTGTCTCACAAGTGAAGACCCTGCAGGTCCTCTTATCGGTCTAACTTGCTCCTTTTCGCACTGAAAGATCCCATGTAAAATAACGCTGATCTAACTCTTGCTCTGCATATTACTAACTGCACCTTCGTCAGCAGAAATGACTCCATTTGCCTCAGAATCACTCAAGCCTTGCTTTTATGGTTCAGATCAAAATTTATAACACAGAAGAGCTAAGCCTTCCTATATACTAAGTTTGTAACATAACCTGTACTACTCATTAGTTCATAATATGCACGTGTACCCTTTCACATGTCTGTGCTACCTCATTAAATGATTATGTAGAGATTACATGTTTGTTTTGTCGCCTTATCCCACCAATGTAATACTTCCTAGGTTTCCCCGATGAAATGGATTTGAGAACCTGACTTCATATACCTATGCTCATACAACTATGTTTAAAGCCACTTCTTAACATATCTGAACTATATAAAGAATATGTAAGAAAAAAGATTTTATGGAATAATACTCAAAGGACACACGAGGCAGAAGCATTTCAAAAACCTCAAATCAATATTATAAAACAGTCATCCATGCAATGGAAACGACAATGTGAAGAAAAAAATATCACATGCATAGCCCTTCTCAATTCATATCTCCCTCCTGGATGTGTGTGGACACGCAGGGGTTATATATTGGTCCAAAGTATTTGTGATTATGGCTACATAATTCATTTTAAATAACAAAACCCAAGAAAAGTTTCTCAATTTACTCCAGTAGAAACTAGAATTTCTGGTCCCTATTTAGGTGGAATACTAAAAGTCCTTTTAAAAAGACCAATTCTTTCCCAATAAAATGTACCACACAATTAATTTTTCTAGTAATACTATTTCTTCATTGATATATAAAATTAAACTTTCATTTCTAAATGGAACACTTGAAGAAAAACTATGACTGAGAGCTAATAAGTACAAGCATCTAATGCACTAATATACTCACAGGAAGGCTCAACGCAGTGGCTTCCAACCTTTGCTACATAACTGGGGAGTTCAGGCAAAATGAAACGTATCAAATAATTTGTGAAATGTTAGCCTATTTCTAGATCTCAGTAGATATAAAATGTGGTACTTTCAGGAACCTAGAATGTCAACAATAAGAATTAGCCAGCCCTGGCAGATTATCATCCGAAACTGTTCCTAGCAATTACTGAATAGTATGTATTCCTTAGATCCATCTTTAGTGATGAACAAAGCACTTTACCAGAGTCTCTATGTCTAAAGAAAAGCAGCAAACATAACCCCTGCATATTACAATCTACTGGGAGAGCTAAGACATAGACATAAGCTCAACTGTAACACACTAAGTGAGCTGCAAAGAGAACAGTACAGGACGGATAAGTGAGAAGCGGCCAGTGAATTACAAAGCTATGAGAAACGGAGAGCAAACACTAGGAGCTATTATTGGTGCCTTTAGGCAAAATGTAATAACCGCAGCACCAATGGAAGAGTCTCTACCTGGCTTCATGTTTTTAGTCAAAGAAGGTGAACTTAGTAAAGATGAATAGAACTGGGGTTTGGAAGAGCAATTGCCTTGCAAGCACAGGATTCTAATTTTTACCGAGAAACGGAGTCATTTTTAAAAAGCTGAGCTTGAATGAGTTGGCTTTTTGGATGAAGCCTGTTCCCTATGGTGGGATGCCTTGTTCAGCCTTGATACGTGGGGAGGGCCTTGGTCGTGCCTCAACTCCATATGCCAGACTTTGTTGACTCCCAAGGGGAGGTTTTACCCTTTCTGAGGAGTGGATGGGGGGTTAGGTGGGGGAAGGTGGGAGGAGTGGGAGGAGAGGAGGGAGGAGGAACTGTAGTTGGTATGTAAAATGGAAAAAAATCTTTTAAACAAAAATTTTTTTAAAAAAGTTGAGCATGATGACAGTCACATGTAATCCCAGCACTGGGGAGAAAGAGATGGGCAGATCCCTGGGGCTCACTTTGTGAACTATGAGACAGTGTGGGACTGCTCTTAAAAACAAGGCAGACAGAGGGGAAACACACACACACACACACACACACACACACTGGCCAGCTATGAAAATTTAGCCCCAAAGTGACAACACACTCCACTTGAAGCAAACTGAAGGCTTAGTAGGACAAGATAAGCTTGGTAATGTGCTTCATTTCTGTTACTACATTACTTACAAATGACTGAAATCTAAAAATGAATAACAATGAATAGTGAATAAACAATTGAAAAAATAAATGAACAAACAATTGCGTGGTTAAATATTTGGCCTTTCTCAGACAAATTCTAATTTGTAACCTAGTCAACTCCCTCATCTACAAATTCAGATATAAAAGTTCTCTTTAGTTGGTTCTATTTGTTCACAGGAAGGGCAACCCAACAACAAAAAGCCCGTCTTTGCCTACTTGTCCTAAGGGTTTAACAGTGCATGGAAATGAAGGAATGGCAGTGAGAGCTCCCTTTTCTTTCTTGGTTCACTGTATTTTCAAAATACTCAGGTCACAATCAGGCATGTGAATAAAACCCACAATGCATACTGGTTTATGATGATGCAACAGCTCTGAGGGGAGGTGAGTAATAAGAATTCCCCTATGCCAAGAGCAAGCTGGTTAACAAGCTAAGGATTTCACTGCCTCAATGACCAAGGTAGAGGAGATCAGATGAGGATGAGTCCCAACAGCCACGTCATGCCTCTATATGCATGCACACACATGTGCATATGTGCCTACACCCGGCCAAAAATATGCGAAAACACATATGCACCCCACACATAAACATACACACAAAATAGAGGAAGATGAGAGAGAGAGGGAGGGAAGGAAAGAAAGAAAGAATTCCTGTGTCCAGGCACAATGGTCCATGCCTATAATTCCAGCATGTAAGGAGGCTGAGCCAAGGGATCACTGGGTTCTGAGGCTAGCCTGGGTTAGCAGTTGGGATTTTTGCCTAGAATTCTCACTGTATAAATTCTAAATGCCATGTGGTAAAGGTACAGAAAATGCTTTGCCATATAATTCCAAGAAGTAATTCCTAAGCCTTTCTTTATGCTAGTATTGATGGTCATTTAAGAAGGGAGACTACTGCTTTACTGTGGAACAATCTTTGTACACTGTAAACATGTATTGTTTCATTGTTAATAAAAAGCTGATTGGTTGATAGCTAGGCAGGATTTTCAGGGCATAGAGAATGCTGGGAAGATGGAGGGCAGAGTCATAGGAGTTGCCAGCCAGACAAAAAGGAAGGAGGACATGCAGAAGAGGTAAAAATCCATGAGCTTTGGGGCAGCACATGGATTAATAGAAATGGGCTAATTTAAATTGTAAGAGCTAGTTAGTAATAAGTCTGAGCTATTGGTTGAGTATTTATAATTAATATCAAGTCTCCCTATCTGTTATTTGAAAACTGGTGGGTGGGAAACAAAAGTCAGCCTACATTGCTTGCCCCCACTAATGCCATTCTAACCTATTCATCCAAGTCCATTCCCTGTGTGAAGGTCTCTCTCAATAGGATCTCTACAGTCTCCTTCTGACTTCGAGAAGTCTACTTTATCTAACATGGAGCAGTCCCACTGTATCCACAGAGCATTAGGCTCCTGTTCATCACTGAGATTGTAGATAAAATTGAGTTTTCATGTACTCTATTTTTCTGGAATGTGCATAACCATAATAAAGTGTAGGTCATATATTAGGCACAGCAAGAGAGCAATAAGAATTAATAGTAAAATATGACCATTACAACAATATCATAAAAGTTATGTAAATGTGCTCACATTCACCTAGCACACCCAAAGGGTACTGCATAGAGTATGGATGTGCTGAACGGAGATTGCTCACACCCTGGCTGAGACAAACAGGATGGCATGAGATCTCATCACATTACTCTGGATAGCAATTTAAATTTTATGAGCTATTATTTCTGGATCCATCAATATTTTGGACTGTGGTTTGTCACAAATAGCTAGAAAATAAAATCATAGAAAATAGGGGGGCTAGTGGTGATGGTTTTGCCAATCATTTCATACATTGATGTTATAGTCCTTTGTTGAGTTGATAAGGCACCTGGGCATAGGTACCATGCCTTTAACTACTGTCTTCCAATGTACTTAGTGTATGGGTCTGGTAATAACAAAGTTAATGTTAAGTACTTAATTATCTACTATAATTTTGCTCTAGGTTTAGCACAACCAAACATGATGTTTTTATTTTTTTAATTTAAATCAAATTTAATTTACAAATTATCTTCAATTCACAGAAATAGAGTTCCCATTCATCTGATCCTCAGTTTCCACTATTACTGACATCTTACCTTGAAGAAGTACATCTGTCATTAAGTAAAGACTAGTCAGATTAGATATCACCACTTTTTCCTATAATGCCATGTTTATGCTCCCTTTCAGGACAACATATTCTATTCCATAATCATGTCTCCTTAGTTTCCTTTGTGACAGTTTCTCAGACAATTTTCTCCACTATCTTGTCAATTTTCCAGCACACTGGTCAGATATAAAGGATGAACAACTTTCTCATTCAACCACTCCACACAGCATACCTGCTAAGAACATAACTTACTAGGGAGATACTGACTTTGATTGCTTGGTAAGTGGAATATGTTTTGGGTTTTTGTGGAGGCCCAAAAATGTGAGCTTATTTCCACCTTCGTTAAAGGTCAGAGAGTTTGAGGTTGCTCCAAGTTGTTGACAAATGTGGCTACACACCCTGACATAGGGTGCAGTTACTTAGTGTTTTGGACATTAAGATAGTACATACAGGTAGATCCACTCCACCCTGATCAAAGATCAGAGAAGTCAAGCATACTTCACATCCTTCTTTTGAAGAATCAGAGGCGGTTTGACCTAGGCAGAATACTTTGTCTAGGTTGGGTTCACTGCCTAAACAACTGAATACTTTTCTCAAGAATTAATGACTTGATGTTTCACGTTTGAAGCAAGTTATTGTTCTAGTTGTCCTTTGTATCATGTTAAAGCAGTCTTTTGTCCCCCCCCGTTGTATTGGGGTATAAAAGGGTATGGAAAATTAAGCAGGAGGGGCACATTTCATTGTTCACTGGAGCTCCCCTTGTACTATCGCATCTGTTTCATTATTTTCACTCACGTGCTCATTCTCCTATTTTTCTAATCCCCATGGCCTTACCCTGGTAAGTGGTATGCTTGTTGAAATTGGCTCCCCACATGTTTCTTCCTGACTTTTTCCTTTTCCATATTGTGTACTTTCCCCCTTTCCACACTATGTATTTGGAAGTTAGTAAGAACATCCTACACTCGAACAAAGTACTCTTTCTAAAACTCCAAGTTCATAGTGAAAATCTGACAGTACTTCTTATTCAGAGAGCCTGGGAAATTCGAGAAATATCATCTGGCTATAATTAGCAACATATAAAAGATTACTGAAAAGTGATATACATCCATCTTTGAGGTTAAATATGGTGGCTTTCTCATAATTCAGTTTTTATTTGAAAATGTGTCTTCAGCTGGGTGATGGTAGTGCACACTTTTAATCCCAGCACGTGAGATACAGAGGCAGGTGGATTTAAAGTAAGTTTTAAGGCCAGCCTGATCTACAAAGTGAGTTCCAGGACACCCAGAACTATTACACAGACAAACCCTGTCTCAAAAACAAAAACAAAAACAAATCCTTGGATTAAACACCTCAGGTATCATATTAATCAAATTAGAGTGACTGGTACTTTATAAACTAATTAGACACATCTGTTTATATTAGCACAGTTTATTTTTGCCTCGGTCACCTTTCTCAGTATAAGCTACTCCACCTATTTTTGAAGTAGTGCTACCTGTGAAATGAAAAGTATGCCAACCTACATTCCTTTTAAGACAACCTACATTCCTTCTAGCAAGACTTCTTGTACACAGAGAGATACTGGTAATGATCACTGTTTGAATACAGATTTTCCTCCATCCTTATATTTCCCAAAATA
Source organism: Bramus lutescens (assembly GCA_001685075.1). NCBI lineage: Eukaryota > Metazoa > Chordata > Mammalia > Rodentia > Cricetidae > Bramus > Bramus lutescens. The sequence continues at coordinate 21,587 of LOEQ01009969.1, read as the reverse complement.
ACACTTGCAAGTCCTAAAACAAAGCTGATGAAAAGTTTGCACCTTTACACATCTCCAAAGTTTTATTAAGTCCCTAAATTCTAACACAGTCCACACCAAGGACACTGAAGCTGTTCTAAGTAAAAACACAGAAAGCATAAAGTCCAAAAGTTTTACAAGATTTAGAGCTTCTTGTCTTAAAAGCTATGATTTCACTTGACTAGAGAGAAACTTTGGACTATCAGAAAGTGTTCCCTGCTATTATTGGCAAACTGACCAGATTTCAAGTTGCAGCTATTCAAAAAAGCCTTGGAGGAGTGAAAGAGATGGCTCCATAGTTAAGAGTACTACTGGCTGCTCTTGCAGAGGTCCTGAGTTCACGTCCCAGCACCCACACGGTGGCTCACAACCACAAGTAACTCAAGTTCCAGGTGGAGATCCAACACCTTCTTCCGGACTCCACAGACGCCAGCCCATCACGTGGTACACAGAAACACGTGCACGCAAAAGACCAATACACATAAAATAAAGCGAAATAAATAAGTAAATTGTTTGGAATCGGATTTGGCTTCTTATTCAGATCAACACTAGGCATCATTGTAAATAGCAATTAAGTGAAAGTTTACATAGCTAGTGCTTCATGTGTATTTTTTTACTAGATCTTTACACTACCCTGTACTGTAGGTATCCTGATTTTCATGTTATAGATTAGATTAGTGAAGTTCAAAGTGGCTAAGGAAATTTACCAAAATTCATAAAACCAGTACAAGACAGAACTAAAATTCAAATTTAGGCATCCTTCAACAGCAAATCTTATACTATTTCACTACATTTGCCAGGCTTCTCTCATTTTACCTTCTACATTTATTTTCTTAAGAAATTCTTAGGCCAGCAATATGAGTTATTGGGTAGATACTTGCAACCACGCCAGACAGCCTGAGTTTGATTCTCAGGTCCCACATGGTGGAAAGAATCAAGCTCCACATGCTGTCCTCTGATATTTACAATGCACGATAGATGGATAGATGGATGGATGGATGGACAGATAGATAGATATATGATAGATAGGTAGGTAGGTAGATAGATAATAGATAGAAAGATAGATAGATGATAGATAGATGACAGATAGATAGATAGATAGATAGATAGATAGATAGATAGATAGATAGATAGATAGATAGATTACACTCAGGAGGCAGAGGCGGGCGTATCTCTGTGAGTTTGAGGCCAGTCTGGTTTACGAGAGCTACTTCCAGGACAGGCTTCAAAACTACAGAGAAACCCTGCCCCGGAAAAAAAAAGAAAAAGAAAAAAAAAGAAAAGAAAAGAAATCTTATAAAGAGCAATACTCCCTGGCATAGCAGCATGGAACTGATAGTTCCAGGTACCTGAGAAACTGAAGGATGACAACCACATGAGCCTAGGACCTGAGACCAGCCTGGGCAGCATAGTGAGAGACACTATCCCAAACTAATACTTTTTTATGTGTTCTTTTTATATGTTAATTGCAAATTCCATATATAGATTTTAATTTTATTGTTCAAATGACTATGTGCCAAATGAACAAATTTCCATAGCATTAAAATTTTAAAAAAAATCGGAAATACACACTTCCAACTCAGGATCCTGTAATGGTAGAAAGGGTTCAATATTTGACCCTGTCTGATAATGTTATAGAGTTATCAGTAAATTGAAAATGTTACTCTTAAATATAATTTAGGCCTCAAAGTCACTTACTGCTTTTATACAATAAAAATAGCATAACACCTGCAGTAGTGGCACATACCTTTAATCCTAGCACCCAGGAGGCAGAAGCAGGCAGATCTCTGTAAGTTGGAGGCCAGCCTGGTTTACAGAGCGTGTTCCAGGACAGCCAGGGCTGTTACACAGAGAAATCCTTGTCTCAAAAAATCAAAATCAAAACCAAAAAATAAATAAATACAATTAAATAATAATAATAACAGCAATTTTAGAATCTGAGGGAAATTATAAAATATAAATCCTAAACTAATCCATGATTTTAAATGATTAGCTCTAACCAGCCCTTAATCCAAGTCTGGCATGACGCTGCTTCAGGGAAGTGGATGAACTAAGACTAGAATAATAAGGGGAAAGCCAGGGAATGAGCTAGCACTAGGCTGTATGCATCGGGTCCCCTTTGGCACTGCACCACATGTAAGCTCGTTGTAAAGTATAATGTGATAATTACTATTTATCAAGCATTTCCTATGAACCAGGCACTGTGATAAGCTCTTTACATGTTTATTTTATTTTATTCTCGCCATAATCTTCTGAAGCAGCTGGTATTATTTTCATTCCAGACAGTCTGACAAAGAAACTAATGCTCAGATGGATTAAAGAACTTGTTCCAAATCACATACTTGTCCAATCTCTGCCAGAGTAAAAATCACCACTTAGAAACTAAGTATACAGAATGACAAATAATGTACTGCCATGCTTGGTGCCTCCCGCTAATTGGATCATCTGTTGACTTACTCAAGTTGTCTTGAGCACAGATGTGGCTCATAATAATTTTTGTATCATTCTTCATTTCAAAGCCTGGTCTAAAGTAACAGTAAGAAAACCTGGAGATTATTCGTAGTGTCATTTTTGTTTATTTTTGAGATTGGAATTTAATTACAACATTTTTCTCTTTAAGATTTTTGTTGTTGCTGCTCTCGTTTTGCAGTGCTGAGGATCAAACTCGGGGTCTCATGGACCATATGCAAGTATTCTATCATCGAAGCACGTCCTTATCCCTTACTGCATTTTTTTTGAGACAGGGTGTCAATACATGGTCCACACTGACCTCCAACGTATGATCCTCATTCCTCAGTCTCCTGAGTACTGGTATTAGAGACATATACCACCATTCCCCAGCTCCCCAAGACATTTGTGTGCACAGTGTTAATGGCTTGTACCTATAGGTTTCTGCAGGATATGGATGTCTTATGAATCATATTGCCTGCATATGAAGCCATCTCTTTTGAAAGCTTTTTCATGGGCAAGGACAAATGCAAGTGTAAAATGAAGAGCATGTGACATGCTTCCACAAAAGTGTCAGTGACTTTGGACTACACCAGACGACAGGAAATGACTAGGCAGAGGAAACAGGGTTAACAGGTGCCTTAGACTATTCTTGCAACTCTGGGAATATCCTTAATGAAAAACCCTTCCTTCAAATGAATCACACTGTTAGCAGCAACTATGAAAGCTCAATAATTGGAGCCACTGCTATAATAGCATTACAGATCTTCCATTCCAAAATTCTGGACTAGTGCTGCACAAGGATTTTGAAAATAAACCTGCTCATCTCAGCTCCCACTCTCCTGCCTTAATCACTATTATTAAGAACTCAGCAGAATGGTTTTCTGTGTAGATTTCAATCCTCTTTAGGAGAATAGCATCATGATAATAGAATAAAGGGAATTTGAATGGTTATAAGGAGCACTAAGAATAACAAAATGATGATCTTCTAAAAAAAAAACTGGCTTTTCATCTTATCCCTTTCTCTATGTAACAGATTCCAGCAGTAATGAAATTGTGTCCTAAGTTCACTTCCTGCTAATGCTGCAGGGCGCCTAACTCCGGTCAGACAAAGTCACCAGGCAGCCTTCCCATATAAGGATAAGCAAAAACACAAATCCTTAACAGCTGATGTGAAGTCTCAGGGCAGGCATATGAGAACCAAATATGGTAGCTAAAATCTGCAGCTCACAAGATGCCTTTTTAAAAGAGAAGGCTGGAACCATCAACTCTATCAGCTCTTGAATCACAAGAAAAGCAATATTGTTAACAAGATAACAACTATTACCCAGTCTACAGTGTGTCATGTTAGCTGGCCACCTTTGCTTTTTCCTTTTCTCCTGGCAGGCTATTGTGAAATGTGTGGCCAAGGGGTATGCATATAACACCAGAATGCTGTGTCTGAGTGAGTAATTCATTCAATCTACCTCCTCCGAAAGAAGCAAGTAAGATTTCTCAAGTGTCTCAGGAAACTAGCTCTGTCCCACTACAGGAAAAGCTTACTGTGACCAGGGCGAAAAATCCCCAGATATGACATAATTCGATAAGACTAAATCCTGAGGGGATGCATGTTCTCTTCACCTACAGGTAAAGCCAGACTGAGAGAGCTGCTGCATGGCCCTAAAGAGGGCGTAACACCCCACATTCTTCTCTGTAACATGAGCGGGGCCGCTTGTTGGGGTCTCTGTCCTGCCAGGTTCCCACAGCTGTTTAGCCCCAAAGAANGAGTGGGAGGAATCAACTTCCTCCTTCTCAGAATTCTCCTGTTCTCACTGCATCCTAACCTAACCCTCTCCACACCACCTCTCCAGCAAAGCATGAGGCTGAAAGAGCACGCACAGGCATCACCTTGATTTTCAGTGATCGTAGTGTTCCAATTTGTATGAGCAAACGTGCTGCTGCTGCTGAAGGGGGTTAATTCAGAAAAAGTCTAGTAAAATCAAAAGTTTTCTCCTAGTGTGTGGTAAACAGCCATGGAAACATTCATAATTCTTAATCTTGTGATTTTGTGTTCAGATTCCTTGTTTAAGTAAATAAAAGAGGGCAAAAGTATGTGCCTGAAAAAATTGGGGGTGATATTCTGGTGAATTTTGGTATTTGTTTCTTTTCAACACTAAAGGTTTGGAAGTTTTCTGCATATATAGCCATTCAGACTTAAGTAAATGTGGTTTGTGATGTGGTTACTTGGAAGAATACTGTATGCACACTGCACACAAGCACATGCTGTATGATTATGTAGCAACATGGAAAAATATCTACAGTATCAAAAGGAAAATCTAAAATATATATATATTGCAGTTTCAACTGTGAGAAGCAAAATAAAAAAGTTTTTTTTTGGTTGTTTCGAGACAGGGTTTCTCTGTAACTTTGGGGCCTGTCCTGAAACTAACTCTTGTAGACAAGGCTGGCCTTGAACTCACAAAGATATACCTGCCTCTGCCTCCTAAGTGCTGGGATTAAAGGCATGTGCCACCACCACCCGGCCAAATGTATATTCTTAAAAGACAAGCAAGAATTGAAAGAGTATTATGTGTTCCTTCCTCAGAAACCCTACAGAGATATGCTTCTGTGTTGATTGAATCCCCTCACTCTGAGGGAGGGAGAACTTCTTGTTTATCATCCAGAGAATACGACAAAGGTGACAGGATGTCACTGTAATGTTATGCTTGACAAGGTTCTCTTTATAAGACTCACACGGGAGTCTCCTTTGTTTACAATGAAGGAAACAAGTTCTGGAGTCTCAAGAAAATAAATACTATCAACAAGCATGTGGACATGGAAGTGGATTCGGCCTTAGAGCAGCCTCCCAGTCAGAAGGTGGGACTAGCTCACACCTTGACTGCAGAGAATTCAACTCAACACTTCAGACCCACAGGTACCATCATATAATGAATAGATGTTGATTTAAGATGAAAATGACAATAATCTGCTCTATGGAACAAAAACCAATACAGGACCAAACTAACTTGGTTTTGAATATCTCAGAAAATGTCTACCTATTGTGTATGTCTGAGCAAGTTGATTAATCCTCTGAGTCTCAAATTCATCATGTTTGTTGATGATGATGATGATAATAATAATAATACTCATCTATCAGAAATGTTGCAAAAAATCATACATAAGAAAAGCTATGAGCCTATTTCATTACCTACTAAACAATTAGCTAGGTTGTAAATTACAAGTTGTCACACAGCTGAGACCTTCTCTATTCTGCTCAGCATATTTTCAAGAGCTACTTATTTGACTCACAAATTATTTTATAAATATGTGATAAAGAATTAATAAATGAATGAAAGTAAGCTCAAATGTGTGTGTGTGTGTGAATCTCTCTCTCTCTCTCTCTCTCTCTCTCTCTCTCTATGAGAGACAATCACTGCACTTAAGGTTTTAAACATACTGAATGACTCAATGGTGAAAAGGCCACAATACAGGAAAAATCCCGTCTAGGATTTTACGTGTGTAGATGAGGAATCAGACTTTGAAACCAAACATAATGCGATTTATATGTAGAACTCAATAAAACCTTTCCCAAGATGCTGTCAGTACCAACACTAAAAACTACACATGAGGATGTAAGGTGTTAAAAAGGGAGCAATGGGGTTGCTAGGAAGCTACTTACTACTGTAAGGCAAATGATATGTGACCTGCTGGGCAAAAGCCTGAGCTAGTGACGTTCCTCGTTCATATCACAGGGCTCTGAGAAACAAAAGCCCAGGAAAAGTCTGACGGATCACTGTGCAACCAAATTCTCCTTCCAAAGCTTTGAAAGATGCAAATTACAACAAAACTCCTGAAGTACAAAGGTCAGAAGTTGTATCATTTAAAGAGCAATCCACAAGGTAGTTGGAACAAGACTCTATCAGAAAGCTGACTAGAATTTAAATGTTGTCAAACATTACTGTTGATAACCAAAACAATTCTTAAACTTCAAAGTCAATCATCACATAAAAATTATCTAGCCATGTTATAAAATTGCTACATTTTCTTAAATTGACTATGTTTTGTGGCAATTTACTCCAAAAGGAAAAGAACTGCCACTCCCAGCTTGAAGGTAAGTAAGCAGCAGTAGAGCGTTCCTAAGTCAATCTGAATCTCCATCCTGAAAGACCACCAAGTCAATTTGTCACTGCGTTCTTGGTAAAATTCCACCATTTATGTCTGAGAAGAAGAGGTAACAGAAAATATTGTGAAATAACAAGGAGTTCGAAAGTCATTGCCTTAACCTCAAAAAGTTCCCTAAACCATTCTGTGAATAATAGAACTAATACCAATAATAGCCAGAGAGCCATATACAAGTTCTCAGAAATGCAGTTCTGAATGATTGTCCCCTGAAATGAAATTAGCCACTATCCCTTTGTCCAGAGGCAAAGGAAGGCGCCTTCACAGCTGTCGCACTGTGTTTTATGCCATGTAAAATACTTTCCCATACACAAAATCTGTCCCAATATAATAACCATAGTTTAAGATATTAACTTTTTCAAACTCAAAAGCAGTATTATGGGGCTGGAGAGACAGATGGCTCAGCGGTTAATAGCATTGCCTGCTCTTCCAAAGGTCCTGAGTTCAANTGGCCAGCAGGCATACACACAGACAGAATATTGTATACATAATAAATATATAAATTTCTTTTTAAAAAAGCAGTATTATGGTAGAAAGAAAATCCTAGGCAAAACAGAATAAGATTGAAGGACATTTGAACAATTGATAATTGAATCAATCAAGCCAGGACAGACAGCATCTCAGTCAACTCACTCTGGAAAACCATCAAATGCAGGAACAAATTACAGTCTTTGCCATCATGATTAAATCCCTAGAAATGGATCACAATTCCAAATCCTTTTTTTTGTAATTGTTTGGGTTTTTGCTTGTTTGCAAGGCAAGATTTTGGTATCCTTCCCTCGCTGGCCTAGTAATTGCAATGTAAAGCAGGTTGTCTTAAACTCACTAAGATGCTACCTTAGCCTCAGGGAGAAAAAATGCTAGGATTAAAGTTATGCATAAGCAGCTCCGTCTGCCTTTCAGTTCAACTTTTATAATTCAATTTATTTATCCTTAATCACTGGGCATATTTAAATGCCCAATGGAGAGGGACCTCAAATCTCTGTATACATTTTCTAATTTGATAATATCTGCAAGTACTTCTTTCTGATTTTGTATATCACGTGTTCAATATTACCAATAACAAAACCTTGTCAAGCTAAAAAACAAGTCATTTTTCATTATTTATTTTTGATTTTCAATCACAGAATTATTTTGTACAAGGAAAAATTTAGAAGCTGCTGCCCAAGTAAAAAGTCCTCATCAGGTGTAGTTGGTTTAGGTAAAGGAGTTCACGTGGCTCTATGCAAACATTCGACAGTGTAATTTGTTTTCCTTTTAAAAGAAACTTGTTAGAAATCTCCACAGGGATAGATAGATAGATAGATAGATAGATAGATAGATAGATAGATAGATAG
>LOEQ01009968.1:38611-58674 GCA_001685075.1 Bramus lutescens | reverse complement strand
GCTTTGTGGGTGCCTAATCTGTTTGGATGCTCACCTTCCTAGACCTGGATAGAGCTGGGAGGACCTTGGACTTCCCACAGGGCAAGGAACCCTGACTGATCTCTGGATTGGAGAGCGAGGGGGAGGGTAAATGGGGGGATGGGAGGGAAATGGGAGGAGAGGAGAAGAAAAAATTAAAAAATAAAAATTAAATAAAAAATAAAAAAAGATTTCCCGTGCTCTTGGATATGTATTGACAAAATAGTAAAAATGGCGATCATGCCAAAAACACTCTACAGATTGAATGCAATCCCCATCTAAATCTTAGCCAAATTCTTCACAGACCTTGGAGAACAATATTCAGTTTCATATGGAATAACAATAAAAAAATTCAGAATAACCAGAACAGTTCTCTACAATAAAGAAACATCTGGAGGAATTCCCATCCATGACATCAAACTTTACTATATAGAGCTACAGTAATTAAAAAAAAGCCTTGGCATTGACATAAAATCAGAAAGGTAGACCAATGGAATTGAAACAAAAATCCTGACATTATTCCTCAAACCTATGAACAACTGATTTTTGACAAAGAAGCTAAAATTATACAATGGAAAAAAGTGTTGGAAGGAGGGGGAGGGCGCTTGTTGTTTCCTGGCCACCAGGATAGCTTAGACAGGAAATAATCACACAGAAACTGTATTAATATTATCACTGCTTGGTCCATTAGTTCTAGCTTCTCATTGACTAACTCTTATATTAATTTAAACCATTTCTATTAATCTGTATTTCATCATGTGGCTGTGACTTACTGGATGAAGTTCCCAGTGTCTATCTCCAGAGGCTCAAAGGCTTCTCTCTGAGTCCACCCTTCTTTTCCCCAGCGTACAGCCTAGCTTTCCCCACATAGTTCTGTTCATCACTGCCATAAGCTAAAAGTAGTTCTTTATTAACCAATAAAAGCAACACACAGACAGAATGTCCTCCCACATACAAAATAAAGCATCTTCAAAAAATGGTGCTGGCATAACTGAATGTCAGTATGTAAAAGAATGCAAACAGATCCATCTACTCCATGTACAAAACATGCATAAATGGTCAAAAACCTCAACACATATCCAGTCACACTGAAGCTCATTGAAGAGGAAGTGAGAAGTATCAATGAAATTATCAGCACAGGCGACCACTACCTAAATGTAACCCCAGTAGCATAGACATTGAGAGCACCAATTAATAAATGGGACCGCTTGAAACTAAAGAACGGCTATAGGCAAAAGACACAATCACTAAGACAAAATGGTAGTGTATTGAATGGAAAAATATCTGCATCAGAACCATATCAGACAGAGGACTGATCTCAAAATCTATATAAAAACCTCAAAAACTAGACATCAAATTATAAAATAATTAATAAAAATTGGGTAGAGATCCTAACAGAGAATAATCAACAGAAGAACTGCAAATAGCCAAAAGACAATTAAGGAATTGCTCAGCATTCTTAGCCATCAGGAAAATGCAAAACAAAATGACTCTGAGATAGCATCTTATACAAGTCAGAATGGCTAAGATAAAAAACACGAAATACAGCTTATGTTGGAGAGGATTCAGAGTAAGAGACACCCTCCTCCATTACTGGTGGGAGTACAATCTTGGATAACCACTTTGTAAAACCTTGTGGTTTGGAAAATCTTCCTCAAGACCCAGCAATATCACTCTTGGGAATATACCCAAAGGATGCGTACAATTACCACAAGAACAGTTGCTCAACTATGTTCATGGCTCATTATTTATAATACCCAGAACCTGCAAACAACCTAGGTGCCCCTAAACTGAAGAATAGATAAAGAAATTATGGGATATTTACACAAAGGAATATTACTCAGAGTTAAAAAAATGAAATCTTGAAATTTGCATTCAAATGGATGGAATTAGAAAAAAAAAACATTCTGACTTAACCTAGACCCAGATAGACAACCATGGTATATCCTCACTCATGAGTGAATAGCACATGTAAATCAAAGAATAACCAGTCTATAGCCCAAGATCCCAGACAAGCTAGGTAGCAAGGAGAACCCTAACAGAGACATAAATGGATCCTCCTGGGATTAAAAAACAGACATGATCTTCTGAAAACCTAAGGAATATGGAAGAAGGGTTTAAGGGGTGTGAGAAGAGAGAAAGAGGGGGAAGAGGAAATATGAGAAAACAGGATGCTCAAAAAGGGGGAAGGGCAGTGAGGGAGAGAAAGAAAAAGGATATCTTAATTGAGGGAGCCAGGAAAGGGTTTGCAAGAAACATGGCACCATGGAAATTCTCAGGAATTTACAAGGATGACCCCAATTAAGACTCTAAACAATAGTTCAGAGGATGCCTAAACTGGTCTTCCTCTTTAATCAGATTGATTACTACCTTCATTGTCATCATAGAACCTTCATCCAACAACTAATAGAAGCAGATACAGAGATCTACAGTAAAGCATTGGGCCTAGCTTCTGAAGACCAATTCATGAGAGGGAGGAATGATAATATGAGCAAGAGGGTCTGGTGTATGATGTTGATACCCGCAGAAAGAGCTGACATAAGCTAGTGAGAACTCACTGACTCTGGACTGATTGCGAGGGAACCTGCATAGGATCAACCTAGGACCACTTATGCACAGGACAGCTGTGATACTTAGAGAGTCTGTGGGATCACTGGCAGTGGACAAGGGTTATTCCCTTGAACTGGCTTAAACTGGCATCTTGGAGCACATTCTTTTCAGAGGAATACCTTGCTCAGAGGGCCCTGGTCTTGCCTCAAACTGAAGTCTCAGTTTTTATTGACTCAACATGGAAAGCCTTACCCTTTGTGGAAATTAGAGGGAAGCTTGGCAGGGAAGGGTGGAATGGAAGGTTTAGAAGGAGTTATAATGGAAGTAGCTATGTATTAAAACATTCTTGATAGAAAAAAGAAAAATAAACAAATAGACAGGCACCATAAAATTTAATAACTATTGAAACCAGTGATGAAATTAAACATAATATTGCTGGATTCATACTTCTTTTACACATATTGGAATGAAGATTAAAGCTTCATAGGATTTATTTGCACATAAGGGGCTTCTCCTCAACCTGGAAGAATTCAATGATGTCATTAAAAGGAATTGGGTCATCATATTACCTGAACAGACTCCAGAAATGCAGATTTTTCACAGATTCATAATGTAACAGTGAGAGTGTGTTTGTTTATATATGTAAATATATGTGTACACACACACACATACATATATATGTATATATATATATATACTTAAAGAAAGTAGGAGAGGTATTATTTGAGATGTGAATGCCTGAAAGAATTTGGTTGGGATACCCTCTAAAGCCAGTTTGAAGAAAATATAGCACTTATATGCTAAACTGGACAAGTACATAAAACCATTAAGTGAGAAGAAAGCTTTGTGAACTGAGGAATAGAATTGGTAGTAAGTTAAGCATAAGTGGGCAACAGAGGGGTAAATACTGAGGAAGGTCATACAACATGTACGTGAGTGTGATATAATGGAATCTCTTATGTTATCTATTAATTAAAATAATAGTAATTATTACACATAAAACAAAACTGGATACAATGCCAAACCTTTACTGATGTAAATTTCATTTGCACTCTTGAAGGATGATTTTTCTGAGTCTCAAGTTAGAACAATTTTCAATTTTCTGAGAAAGGGGCTGTTCAAACTTCTTTGGAGCATTTTGGGATCATACTCCTCATACTATATCACCTTGACTATCCTTAACAAGGAAAGGTGTTTATTCTTGTTACAAATTGGAATCCCATGTCATATTGATATCCATGGGAGGGCTGATATTTTCTGAATGGAAACAGAGAAGGAGGAGATTGTGATTAGAGGCAGATGGGGGGGTCTGAGAAAATGGGAGAGAGATGAAACTGTAGATGGGATGTAAAATAAATAAATACATAAATTAGAATTTGAATTTGCTTTGTATTCCTATGAGAGAATCTTCCTGTCATACACTTCTCTGTGACATCTTAGCTCCCCAGGACAGCTTATCACAGAATCAGAGCTCATGTCCTTTTATCTGTCGAACTTTGAATGTACTAAGTTCAAAAGGAGAACACCAGTCCTCTTTGCTTCATCAAATGCTAAGTAAATCTTACAACCAAGCAGAGAAAGACTTACCCTACTGTTGGGGACCAGCCTCAACAAAAGTACCACTTGCCAGGGTACGGGTGTGGAGAGTTAGAAAAATGTGTAAAGAATACAAAGATGCATTTTAAAATAATAAAACATAGAATAGTACTGGCAGGGATTTCCAATAAATACTGAAATTGTCTGCATATTATTTCCAATTTGTTAAAATACTCCAGGCCCCAAAAAGTAGGAGTAAGATTAAAAAACTGCATTATTATGATACAAGAAAACAGATAGAACTTCTTTGACTAATTCCATAGTTAAATATTCTATTACTAGAACAAAGCAAGTCTTGCTTACATCCTAGCTCAAAACATTTTATAGGCAAACTACTCCCTGGTTCAAATCCAATGCTACCTCTTTAAAGGAAATGGAACCTTAGTTGGATCCTGAGACTTTTGATTGAGGTAGAAACATATCTACTCTATATTCCTGAAATACGAGAACTGGCTATTAGCAACGCATGTTGAGAATGACCTTGAGAAAGCAGAACTCTCTGATCTAATTCTACACGGGACCTTTGAGGTAGAAACACAATAACCTTGAAGGAATAAAGGTATGTTTCAACTCTCTGACTTTGGGTCAATGTGGAAATAAGCTCATATTTTGGGGCCTCCATGCCCTATTTTTGTTCTGCTTTTACTGCAGTCCATATCCATTATGTCATTAACATAAAAAAGCTTTCACTGCAGTCCATATCCATTATGGCATTAACATTAAAAGATTGTTCTGGCAGCCATGGCCCCAAATTTTTCTCAATATGACATCCCCCAAGGAGCCGTAATTTCCACAAAATTAAGTGATGTCATGAAATTACCTGAATTCTCCTCATATATATTTCTGAATTAAATTTGGATCCACTGAAAGAGACTCATCTGCTCACACTCATCAATGCACCCTCACAGTGGCAGTGCACAGTATAGAAGGCAAGCAAAAGGAGATGAGTTGGAAAATGGTATAAGAAGAATTTATGGATAACTTACCTGTAAAGTTTCCAGATCTTGATCTGAAACAAATTCCATCTTGGTCAATATGTAAATTTTAATAAAAGCTTGCTTAAATTCAGGCAAAAGAAAAAATATGCATTGAGCACATGGTCACTTCACAGTATCTATTTCGTTTGGAGATTCCCAACAAGACATATTCAAAACCACTACAAGAATCTAAAATGAGAAAAACAGTGTAGTAAATCATAGATAAAGCAGATAAATTTGTCAAATGACTAACTGATCTATGAAAACTGAGGATCATGTAGGGAGATTATAAGGGGGATTATTTTTATTTTTTTATCATTAAAAATTTCCACCTCCTGCCCCCCTCCCGATTCCCTCCCCTCCCCCATTCCCCCTTCCCCTCCATTTCCAGTACAAAGAGAAGTCAGGGTTCCCTGCCCTGTGGGAAGACCAAGGTCCTCCCCTATGAGGGGGATTATGTATAGACATAATATATTTGCCTTATCTTCTATTTAATATTTATTGTTTGGAGGAGGTGTAAAAGATATTATTGAGTGTTTGAAATGTAGAACACAGAATCTGTAGTGATCTTGTTGAATATTCAAAAACATTTTATAATGCTATAAATATAACTGATTCTATGGTGATTTGGATGATTGTAGAACAGCAGGATTCAGAATAATTTAGAATTGGGGCTGATTATTTGCTTTCAAGACAATAGAAGCACAGTATTTGGTTACATATTCTGTTACTGCCAGTCCTGTAGTATAAGCCCACTGTGCAAGCTGTGTGTAACTCAATTTCTCTAACCATGGAGCTGTTTTTCCCTGACAGAGACTTTGTGAAAGAATTCCCAATGTGAAACTAGGAATTTCGACTTTGTGTGTCCTTCCTGAAACACTGTTGCCTGTCTCAATGTGGATCATCTAACAAAAGCCACTGACATGTTTTCTAAAGGCATTAACATAAAAAGATTGTTCTGGCAGCCGTGGCCCCAAATTTTTCTCAAAATGACATTCCCCCAAGGAGCCGTAATTGCCACAAAATTAAATGATGTCATGAAATTACCTGAATTCTCCTCATATATATTTCTGAACTAAATCTGGATCATATGCATATCAGGTGCACAGCCATAGGGGAAGAAAGTGCCCAAAATTCCTCAGAGGCAAGAAATCAACTGGGAAATAAAGGAATCATGAATACACAAATAGCTTCTTCTTTGGTTGCAGAAATAAAAGTAGATAGGAATATCCGGGTGCCCATATAACGTGCTGATCTGAATAGCACTTCACAATACATACTGCCAAGGCTCTGAGTAGGACAAAGATGTTCACTTTGATTTTTCTTTTCTTTCTCCTGAACATTCCACTTTTTGTGTCTAGGTTCACTCATCCCAGGTGCTTTTGGAGAATGTATGAGAATAAAGACAAGGATGAAGACTTGGTGTCAGGTTGTGTCTTCTTCCTTATAACAGTGCAGTGGCCTGTGGAGAAAGACTATTTCAACCACATTCTGAATATACAGTAAGTTTCTTTAAATTTTCTATATTAATGCTATCATAAATATTTCATAGCGGGTCAGAAAATGAGATTCAGAGCAATGCTTAGAATCTTTTATTCTGTTATTTCCATTTGCAACCCCAAATTCTTTAAGACCCATTGCTATTTTTATTACTTTTAGTTTGTCCATGGGGTGTAATATTATTTTCCTAGTTATCCTCCAACTTATAAGGAGGGAAGCTGAGGGAAAGGGGGACTGTATCACTTTGTTTATCATGTATATCTTTGCTTTTGACTATTTCCACAACTGAGTAGCCAGTAATATCTTATCGAAAGAAACCCCATATTAGCCAATAATTATCATAGTAAATCGGTGCGACTAAACTGGTGTTGATTAGACACTGTGATGACCATGCAGCTTCAAATGCATGTCCCAGGGCAACTAATATGTGTGGCACCCCTAGATCTAAAGAGTTTTTACATAGATATTCATTTCCTCTCTCAGATGCACCCCATGTGGTCACATTGTGCCTTCTAATGCTACATAAAGAATGAAAACAGGAGATTTCCCCACTGTGAACTTCTTATATTATTCTGATTCTCCATGGTTTGCTTATATATATGTACAACCACAGGCTTTTATTTCCACAGTACAGTTCTTCACTGTCTCATTAAAGAAATAATTTTTGTTGTATAAATGATATGTTTACATTCTTTGAAATATGAGTTGTCACTAATGGTGGTGACTGCTTACTCTCCTAGCACTTGCCTGAGTGGCAGCTGCAGCATGTGATACTTGTCAACACTTGAGAATGGTACCTACTTGCTCTTTGCTATTATTTAAGAAGCACATGTCTCTTCTATATAGGCCTAAACATTTTACTCACTGTCAAGTCTATCTCATTTATGTCTTATTTTTCTTTACAATAATTTTACTAATTATAGCTTTGCCTTTCACCAATTTGGAAACTATGCACTTTTGATTTTGTGTATTGTTGATAGTTCTTTTCAAATATAGCACTTTAGATCACTATGCAACCCCAAGAGCTCAAATCATTGATTATTCTTAATGTTTAGTGTGCAGGAGTTAGTGTTACACTTCCATAAGTTTTTATCCCAAATTCCTGTTGAGTATTAATGAAACTTTTGATGATATTTTCTATAAGGTAATAATGAATATTTTAAGATTATTTTTATTTCAACATGTACAGGTAAATATTTATATTTATTCATAAAGATACCACAATGGTAGGAAATCAAACTAGGAAATAAATTTTTGAAGTCTGAGTGCATCATTCAGCATGAAAGCATATGCTTGAGTTTGATATTTATTGTTTAGATGATACATAATGTGTAAGAAGACATAAGAGTTATTTATTATTATTATTAGTTAATATTATTTAAGTGAAACAACAAACACAAAATGGTGTTGTTGACTATATTATAAAGATTCATAAATATTTTCCATACATTGCATGCTTTATGTTATTTTACTTCACAAACATGTAATACTGGCACAAACAAATCCATGGAAATTTCCAGATGTACATAGTTCTCAATTGCATGTCAGTGTGTTAGTTTGTAACTGGAAATGTAGACAAAAGATGCTCTGTACAAGAAAATTTATGTTGTTCAGATATACCAGATACAACTGCATTAAATATTTGGACAATATTGGTGTTCATGCCTTTAATATCTGCATTAATGAAATGAAGTAAGTGTATCATTATGCATTCAGGGCCAGTGGCAATTAAATAAAATGTTACTGAAAACTGTGAAATCCATTCCCCTTGTATGGTCTGTATGAGTATTTCTCCTGTCCATACACACAAATGAATTTATTTACCAATTGTATTTTGGTATTTAACTTTATTTAAAATTAAATGTTTAAAAAACATTTTGTGCCTTTAATCTATAAACCAGCAAAAAATATAAGATGGGGATGATAGACATAGGGAATATGTTAACTATATTGTCCACTAAATATGAAAGAATTAGTAGTACAGGAGCCAAACATTGTCCCCAAGAGACTACTGTGCACTTACCAGTCATTACTTGAATGCCTCATTCAGTTAAGCTTGTTTCATAAAACTTACCAGAATTTTGGATCACGTGTACTTTTAATATTGCTCAATAATTTCAAACTGAATATATGATCAGGTTTTCCATTTCATCAAAGCCTGTACCCTTTAATTATCTTCTGTGCAAGCTCTCAAAAACCAGAGACGCATTGTCTTTTCTGTGAAAGTTGAAAATGGCTCATCTTATTCATGGGAGGTTTACTTTCATGAACATTTAAAGCTTTTTTAACTTTCCAGCAACTTATGTCATTCCAATCTCACAACACAAGACATTTGTTTCAATTATTGAGGGAGGCTGAGAATATTGTCCAGTAAAGAAAGGATAATCCTTCTTTTTACTACAAATAATCATATATAGATCTCTGTCCATAATAAACACTGTTACCTTTTATAGAACACAAACTGAAAAGTGCCAGTTTTCTCTGGTCTTCAATTTTTGCATTGATGATGTCGGCAAGAACCCTGATCTTTTACCAAATGTGTCACTAGTATTTCAATTACCAGCAGAAGTGCTATAACATTGTGTCACAATTACACAATCTCATTCATTTTATCTGAATAAAATAAAGAAACTTTGCCTAATTATGTCTGTAATGACAAGATCATGTGTACTATTGAACTTAGAGGACCTTAGTGAACAACATCTGTCATAATAGGATTAGTCATGGATCTCTACAAATCTCAGCAGGTAGTTTTTGATGTTTGAAAGAAATTCTTGTCTCCATTTGTACCATTCACAGATGCTAAGAAAAGTGTGAGGAAGATAATGGCCACACATGTATGTCAAAATGTGTAGTTATATGCTACTAATCAGAGACTTGATAGGACTTTTGCATTTCCTTGTGTGAAACAGAGATGAGAAAAGATTAGCAAGTGAGGGAGTTTTCAAGAACACTTGAAAGAACAGTGTTTCTACTTTTTCAGGAGTGCATCTCACTTTCTTCTTTCAGCTTACCCATGCACTCTAGTTCACTCATTCAGTTTATCTATGCACCTGTCCATCCTTTCCTAAGTGATTGTGGTCAGATTCCCTCTCTGTACCAGATGGCCCACAAAAATGCATCTCTAGTTCTGGCCATGATTTCTTTCATGCTTCACTTAAACTAAAATGGGATTGGGCTGCTCATCTCAGGCAATGAAGATGGTGCTCAATTTCTCTCATAATTGAAAAAATAGTTGTTAAATATAAAATCTGCTTTGAGTTTGTTAATACAATCACAGTCAACATGCATTTATACTTGTCAAGACCTGAAGTAAACTATAACCAAATCATGACATCATCCACAATTTATTTTTCATTTATGATAACACAGTTCTCTAACTGTGTGCTTCAGAATGTGAGAATCACTAGGTATACAAAGAATATGGGTCACCACCTCACAGTAGGTTTGATGTCTCTATAAGAAATAGAGACTTCACAATTGACTCATCCCTTGAGATGTTAACTTCTGCAAACCAACCTGCTGAGATTTATGCTTTTAAAATTTTTGACCTTACATTAACCAATTCCTAAAACTCAGATGAAAACCTGGCAAGATTAGGTGGATGAAGTTTAGAAGTATCAGCTTTTAAGTATCAGACACTGAAAACCTTCTCATTCAAAGCATCATTGGAAGGACTAATGGTACAGATTTTGAAATGGGCTTTAGTGAGAGCAGTTATGATGTATACAGTGCTCTGTATGCTGTGCCCATGCTATGAATACTGTGTCCCATGCAGTGCATGAGATTCTTCAATAAGATAAACAGTCACTGGTCAATAGGAACAAAATGATATTAAATGTTTGAAGGAAGAGTTTCTTTTATTGGATTATATTTGGTGTCATCAATGCCATAGTGCTTAGACGCTCTCAGATGCCCAAATCTCTTATTTTAAGAAATATTCACCAAATAGAAAGATTTCTCAACATTTTTCTGCTGTGGAAATAAATCTAGACTCTGATATAAAATTCTAGTATATACATTGACAGGGAAGAAACTAATTATCAATGGAAATTAGTGATTGCTACAAAGCACTTGGATATCATCATTCCATCCTAATACTGAAAACATATCGGTCCTTAATTATTAATATTCTCTATGTTGATAGATAAACACTCTTTTATTAATTGTCATATATGTGGTAAGTTACTGAATGTGATGTTTTCCATAAATTTCCTTTACTGATTCTGCCCCCATGTACACTTTGGGAACCTCATATATAACTCTGAGAGAAATTACAGAAGAAATTTTATTGTGATTCAGTTTTGTGCATACATGCATATTCCTTTATGTGAAAAGAGATTTCTCACTTTGTATGCATGTATGTTTGTGTGTTTCTTTGTATCTGTGCCTATATCTGTGTTGCTATAATGTGTGTGTGTGTGTGTTTGGTGTACACTTCAGTATAGCTGCATCTCTATCTGTTTTTAGAAGTGAGAATAAATTTGCCTTATGTCAGTGTCTTTTTATATGGGAGTTTTTTATCTGCCTGTGTGTGTTTGTCAATACATGTCTCTTCCCATGCCTATGTGTATGTTCTTCATATTTCTTTATATATTCTTGCAAATATGTATATCTGTGTTGTTGTGTATGTGTGGTGTCTGTTGTTATGTCTTTGCATATGTGCATAAATTTCTCTATGTCATTATCTCATTGTGTAGTTATTTGTATCTGTGAATTTCTCTTTTTGTGTATTTGTCTGAGAATATGCATGTATGTGTGTCTATATATCTATTTTGCAAAATTCTCTTTCTGTGTTTCGTTAGGTTTTATATGTCTCTCTGTCTACATATGCCGCTGTGTTTATCTATGTGTCATTGCCCAAATGAGTGAGTATGTATAAATGAGTATGTGGCTATAATATGCATTTATTTCTCTATGAATGTGAGTATCTCTGTGTGTAACAATTTCTATGTTTATGTGTGTATATGTGCGCAGTTCAGATTTATACTGAAGCAGCTCAACTGAAGTAGAAGCAGCTGTAATATGGGGTCCAGGGAAAGCCTGCAACCTATGGAAATAGAGAACTAGCTACTAAAGTAGACATGGAAATATGCAAAAGAGGAAACTGCTTCAGGATGTGATGGAATGGGGCTGCATTTAGGAAGAGATGGTCAGTGATCAGCCAGCAACTATAGTTATATTTGGAGTTACTTTGCCTGTGAACTTTAAGGCCTGTGGTTTTTGGGCTTGGGACAACAGCTAGGGACTCTTGTAAGAGGCTGAAAAAGGATGATAGACTTATTTTGAGGACTGGAGGCAAGGAAGGAAAAGCCAGTTGTGGTGGCAGTCACTAAAGTAGCTGCAAAACCCAGGGTGACTGGCTAACTCTTGACTTTCAGCCCAGAGTTGAATGCCAGATGCTGTTTTTAGCTAATTATTTTTTATCAATAAAAACTCAGGAGTCAGCTGTCAATGTAAGAGCCTAAACAATCAGAATCCTAGTGGAGAAGCAACAAGTGCCCACATATCTCTTTTTTCCCCATCCAAAAGAGTCAAATTCCTCTCTAGTGTTCCACTATTACTTCCTGTATCTCTCCTCACTCCTGCAAAACTTTTGTGGTTAATTTTGGTCAGCTAGTAACTAGCTACACCCTCCAACTCAACTCAAAATTTATCATCACTCTTGGGACCATTGAATGTAATATGATAGTTTGAATGTAATTAAAATATACAATATAAAAGTCTTTCACTTACTTTATATAGGAACATGGATATTTACATCATTTCTGGTTATTATGAAGGGTGTTGTTCAACTGATTTTTTTCATAGTCTCATTGTCATTATTAAATAGAAGGGCTACATTTTTTTACCTAATATTGTATCCCACCACTTTAGGAGTGATTCAGCTATAGGGATTCTGTTCTAGAATTTTCTAAATCAATTATATATTGTCTCATATATTTTGCATATACCTATATTTTAGATTCTTTCTTTTCAATTTGTAGCGTTTTGATGTTCTTTGACAGTCTTACTGCTCTTACCAAAGGATCCAATAATATGTTGAATAGACATAGAGAGCATAGACAACCTTGACTTTGTCCTGATTTTAATAGAAATTTTTTGAGTTTTTTTTCTATTATTATTATGTTGGCCCTAGGAGAGCTGTAAATACCTTTATTGTGTTGAGGTATGTTCTCTGAATCCATACTTTCCCAAAGACTATTGTCATGAAAGTCTGTTGGAATTTGTCAAAGGAATTTTAGAATCTAATGAGATTATGATATTGTATTTTTCTTTCAATTTGCTTATATGGTGAATTATATGGACTGATTTTCATATGTTGAACCATCCACCAAACTCTGGGATAAAGCCTAGTTGGTCTTTGTCTTTGTGATCTAATCTTGGATTCAGTCTGCAAGTATTTTATTGATTATGATATCCAAAGGGGAAATTCATTGAAATTTTCTTTCATAGTTGATGTTGGCAATTTAGCTTCTGTTTTTATTTTGTTGAATAACTTGAAAAAACCTGTGTTTCGCTCTCACTGAAATGTCTGATAGTCTTCTGTGCTAAAATTATCTATCTTTGGGCTTTGTTTGTTGGGGAGAATCCTAAAGATTGTTTCTATTTCCTAAGGAATTGCAGGAGTATTTCTGTTGCTTCTCTGATCTTGATTTAAGCTAATAGTTCTATTGAGAAATTATTCTTTTCTTTTAGATTTTCCAATTTTGTTATTGTAAGGATTTTAAGTGGGACCTAATGATTATCTAAATTTCCTTGATGTATATTTTATGTCTCCCCTTTATTTCAGATTTAAGTAATGTATATATTAAATCTTTAAGTTATTTTGGATAAGGATTATGCTTTCTTGTTGATTTTCTCAAAGAATCAATTCTTAGTTTCATTGTCTCTTTCTATTTTTCTCTTTATCTAACTTATTAAATACGGATTTCATTTTGATCATTTCCTATATCTTTTCCTTTTGGATGCCCTTTTTGTAGAGCATTTAGGTGTGTTTTAATTTGATAGTATAAGATATCAACTATTTTTGGTAAAATACTAGATAAATGAATTTTTCTTTTACCACTGCTGTCACTTTGTCCCATAATTTGAGTGAATGTTGTTATTTCTATTTAGTTCAGTCTAAGAAGTCTTTAATTTCATTATTGTTGCCTTGATTCCCTCATCATTCATTTGAGAGTTGTTTGTTTTCCATGAGTGTGAAAGCTTTGTTTTTCCCTTATAGTTGATATTCAGGTTTAATCTCTGTTTGTTTGATAGGGTGCAGAGGGTTATTTTATTTTTCTTGGATCATTTTAGATTTGCTTTGTGAACAACTAGGTGGTTAATTCTGAGGAAAGATCCTTAAAAGATGAATTACTCTTTTGTGTTTGTGTCCAGCATTCTACAGATATTTGATAGGTTCTTTTCTTTATAGTGTCTGTTACCAGGGGTATTTCTCTGCTTTGCTTTTTTTTTCCAGACAACCTGTCCTTTGGAGAAAGTAGGATGTTGAAATGTCTAAAAGACACTGTATGATTTCAGCTTTAGTTATATATCTTTTACAAATATGAGTCCCCACGCATTAAACTATAGATGTTAAGAAGTGAAATGGAATCTTTGGGATGTCTACTATAATAAAAATGCAGTATCTTTTATCATCTTCTATTAATTTGAGGTTTGAAGTGTATTTAGTTAGATGTTAAAAAAAGCTTCACTATCTTGTTTCCTAGGGCATTTTCATGAAAACCTTTTTTCATTCATTAATTTTGAGATATTACTATCTTTGTTTTGGAGGTATGTTTATTATTTCTAGAAGGAGGAACTCCTTTTATGGTCATTCTTTCAGTCTGTGTCTTTTTATTTTGGAGCCAATACCACTTGAATATCAATGACCAGCGATTGTTAAATATCTGCTTGGTTATTTGTTGTTGTTGATGGCTGTGATGGTGGTTTGTGTTGTGGTGGTTTGTGTGGGTGTTTTCTGTTCCTGTTTTTCTATGAAGAGACTCTTTATTTCCTGTGTTTTGTGCATGTAATTAACCTCCCAGGTTTGAGTTTTCCTTGTGGTACCTTCTGTGGTGCTCTATATGTGGATACATTCTGCTTAAAATTTAATTTATCGTGGATATCTTGTCTCAGTAACTGAGGATTGAATGTTTTGCACGTTATAGAGGTATGGGTTGAAATTTGTGCTCTCTTGGCATCTGCAGGGAAATTGAGAAAATCTTTCTGTCTTTTATAATCATCATTGAAAATTCCTACAAAATTCAGATAAGTCTACATTTATACATTACTTGATGTTTTTACCTTGTAGCATTTAATATTTTTCTTTGTTCTGTTTATTTAACGATTTGGTTACTATTTTGTGAAGGCATCTGTTTTATGTTCCAATCCATTAGGTATTTTGTAAATTTTTGTACCTTTTCAGGATTCTCCTTTTCTAGGCTATAAAAAATTTCTTCTAGATTATGTAAAAGATAATTTCTGGGAATTTGTGATGGGATTCTTCTCATTCTTCTATTTCTATTATTCTTTTGTGTGATCTCTTCAAAGTGTTTCAGTGTTCCTGGATGCTTCATGTCAAGGAGATTTTAGATTTAACATTTTCTTAGATAATTGTTTGTATTTTTCATCTCTTGTATTCTATTGGGGATATTTGTGTCTGTAGCTCCTGTTTGCCTACCTAGACTTTCCTTTTGCACAATTCCCTCAGATTTTGTTTTATTTATTGTATATGCTGCCTATTTTAGGTAAACATTTTTATTCATTTCTTTCATCTGATTGTGTTTTCTTTGCTTTCTTTAAGGAATTTATTTCATTTACTACATTTTTTCAGTTTGTATTTCCTCAATTTCTTTCATGTATTTATTTATTTTCTCTTTAAGGTCCTTGGTGTATGAGGTCCTTCTGTATTTGTGTTGTTTTCATTGGTTAATAAAGAAAGTGCTTTGGGCCTGGTGATATGATAGAACTTAGGTAGGCGGGGAGACAGAACTAAATGCTGGGAGGAAGAAAGCATAGTCAGGGAGATGCCATGGATCTTCTGCTAGAGACAGACACTGGTTAGAATTTTTCCCGGAAAGCCACTGCCATGTGGAGATATACAGATTAGTAGAAATGGGTGAAATCAAGATGTGAAAGTTCACTAGAGAGGCTAGAAATCATGGGTCAAGCAGTAATTTAACTAATACAATTTCTGTGTGGTTATTTCTGGGCTAAGCTAGCCACGTGGCTGGGACAAACAAGCAGGCTCCTCATTGCATCAGGTCCTCAATCATATTAATTAAGTTAGTTTTAAAGGTGTTTTTATGCTTCAGTTGTGCTGGAATTCAGGTCTTGCTGTAGTAAGATAACTGGCATAGGTAGTGACATCTTGCCTCGGCTATTGCTGATAGAAAACAAACATTTGTGTCTAGGAACCTGACACTCAAGTTGGAATCTGACACTCAAGTTGGAAGATGAATGTCTGGTAGCAATATTGGCCTCTGGTACAGCAGGGGGATCTCACTATGTTGAAGCTGGGGATGTTGGATTCATAGAGGTTTGGGATTGAGAATATGGTAGGGTACCAAATTGTGGGATTGTATGGAGGTAGGCCGTTTATGTCAAACTCTAACACTCCTTTATGTTCTCTGGTTGAGTAGAGACTCTCTTACAGTGTTGGAGGACTGAAGCACTCTAGTCTGGAGGTTTGAGGATGGGCAATCACATTTGGGGTACCTGGAAAGTGGGTGACATTCAAATATGAGTGGCCTATCTGGAATACTGGTGGCCATTGTGTTCTCTGGTAAAGCTGGGAGACTGTCCCTGTTGCAGACTGGGGTAGTGTAGAAAGGGCGATTAAAGATATGAGGTATGGTGAACAGGCACAGAGAGAGTGAGAGCCTTGGGGAATTCAATATTAAAATCTCCTACATGGACTTATGTTGGAAAGCATGTTCCCAGGTAAAGATTTGATAAACCAATGCAAGTTTGTGTTAAATTATTGAGTTGCTCTGTCATTGATGGTTTATCTGTGGTGAATAGTCATCTATTCATCTGCTCAAGGATAGCTTACACAATGTTTGAAATATTTGTGGCAACAGTAAAACTTTTCTGAACAGGAAATTAGCAAAAAAAAGGTATGTAAAAATCAAAAGTAGAAGTACTCTTCTCATGAAAGAATCTGTCTTTCACTTTTCTCTATATCCACATTGTGGGCAGTCTGGACAGCTCATCACAGAACCAGAGTCATGCACTTTTTAGGTCTTTATTTTTTAAGTACAGTTATATCTATAGAAGAATAGTAGTCCTGTTTACCTCATCACAAATACTAAATAAGACATAACAACCCACAATAAGACTTGTCTCATAATTTCTACATTCTCTTCAGGCATATCCACTGAGAGAAGCTCATCTACCCACACTCACAAAAACACTCTCTCATTATTAGAGGGAGGCTGCTTGTTGGTTCCTTGCCACATGGCTATCTTAGACCTGAAATAATCACACAGAAACTGTATTATTAAATCACTGCTTGTCCCATTTGCTTTCGCTTTTTATTGGCTCTTACATATTAATTTAACCCATCTCCATTAATCTGTGTATCGCCATGTGACAGTGGCTTTCCAGCAAAGTTTCAGGGCCTTTGTTTCTGGTGGCAGCAGCTCCATGGCATCCCTCCTACTCTGCCTTCTTTCTCCCAGAAATCTGTTTAGTTTTCTCTACCTACCTAAGTTCGGGCCTATCAACAGGCCAATGCAGTTTCTTTATTCATTAATGGTAATCACAGCACACAAATAGGACTCGCATATCATCTGGTGTCAGAAGTAGGATGCATGAAATTCCTTGCAACAATTGGTGTGCCAGTGTTGTGGACTAAATCCATGTAAAAACCTGAGAAATTTTAAAAATGACAAAAGAACAGTGTTAAGCATGGTTTGGTAGTGGCATTTTCTTGGATGGACTCTGTTTGCTAGAAGCAGGCAGAGACAGGGCTGCTTTGGGAAAGGATCTCCTGATTCAGCCATAGCAGGGAATAAAAGCCACACAGTTTTGAAGGGCAGCCTCCTGGGACATACTATCATCACAAATTCTGGCTATGGAGCATTTCAACAGTATTTTTGGGCCCAGGTGTTTGTGTGCCCACTAGGAGTTTCAAGGAAAGCGGCTGAGACTACACCCGTGGCTTGGCACTTCACACCCGGGTAAGTGGCATAATCAGGTCTACTAGGGTTGCACAGGTGGGAAATCAGGGCAGATTCCCAGTGCCATACACAAAGGTGCTTGCAGGTTGCACAGTGCTCTGCATGACAGATTTGGATGGTACTCAGATAAAAAGGGTTTATGTGCTGCACGCTCATTGTCAGGGTTGGAGTGCTGAGCATGGCTCCTGCATGGTGGCCACAGAGGTAACAGATTTGGTGCTTCCATCATTTTAAAAGTGGAGAGAGGTGGAGCCAGCATCCAGAGCAGCTGCAACCAAGCTGCTCACCATTTTAAAAGCTCTTCAAGACAGTAGAGAATTACAGATAATGCAATAAGGACAGATGCAGACATAGAAGTACTCTAAATGGGTCACAGTGTTGGATAAATATATATGTAGGCTTGGAAAAGAGAGAAGAAAAGGATTATAGAGAGTTGAAAAAGAAGTCTAAAAATTCTTTAAAGAGACAATACAGACAGTCATAGATTAAAAGGAGTAAAGAAAAGAAAGCCACAAAAGGATGGAAAATTCACAGAGAATCTAGATTATGTATATTGTGTTTTCTTTGAATTTTTTTGACTGTGAAGGAGAGAAGTACAGAGAGACATTTAATTTTATTGGATGCTAAGATAAACCAAAATGCATGTTATAAAGGTATCATACTTCCAAATTTTCACCTAAGGATATGTTGCCTTGGAAAAGAGGTTCTTCCCTTGTTTCCACAGAGATTGAGAACCTATGGATTGCTACCAGACTGGTGTGGTATGACGGAGCAAGGCCCCCCTGAAAGGTTGCTGTGAACACTCCCAAAAAGAAAATAATTCACCCAATAAACAGCAGGAAGCACTTTAGATAGAAATAACTATGCCCATATTCCCAAATATTTTTTTTATAAATGTTTCTTTACATATAAGGGAGATATGATATAGAGATGAATAATTTGTCTTGATATGGATCTTGGTTTATTGATACAAACATAAGGTCAATTTTGTTATATGTATATGTATTTCTGATCTTTATTAAGCTCTTCTGTTTGTATACCTCATTCAAAACTGTGATGTATAATTAAGAAATGTAGATTAATAGATAACCATCTATTAATATAGTCAGAATTGTAGTCATGTTAGTTAGCTATTCTAGATATATAGGGATATATTTCAGGTAGATAGGTATTCTTCAAATCTTTCAGAGACCTTCAGAATATTCAGAATTTAAAATGTTTTGAAAATTTTGGACTTTTCATGACAGTGAGACATATCTTCTCCTGGCAGCACCAGTCTACTTCAAGAGAAAGATGGGCATTGAAAAGGCTGCTTATGGAATTTGTTAGATGAAATGAAAATGCAGGATCCATAGAGAAATGAATGCTGAACTTGCCTAAATGTGAGGTGATCCTTCAGGTTTCCTGTTTCATGAAAAGTCTACAAGACATTCTGCAGGATAAAGAAGAAAGTGACTGACAAACTGCCAATATAGTCAGAACTGTCTTTGAAATTGGCTATTTCATGGAAAAGTCTGATAGATATCATAGGCCTGTAGGCTGAAAATGGATGCCCCAATAGTACAGAAGAACTTTGGGTGACTGTCCAGGAAGCAAGAAGTCTCTGTCAATTCTAGAATTTTGAAAGTTGCTTAAATGCACTTCCTGTTAACTTTGGTAATATTATATCCTTCCGGAGTCCTTGATAAGGTTGAAGAATAGGTAGAAAGTAGATATAAACATTGTAACTGTAATTCTTGCTTGATACCTGTTTTGTTATATGTAATTTTACTATGTTAAAGTAAAAATCTTCCTCTTTATTTAAACAGAAATGGGGAGGTGATGTGGGAGTCCCCTCTGTATTCTGTGATTACCATTAATGAATAAAGAAACTGCCTTGGCCTAGGTCAGAACTTAAGTAGGTGTGGAAAACACAATAAAATGCTAGAGAGCTGCTGCCACAACAGACAGAGGCACTGAAACTTTGCTGGTAAGCCACTATCACATGGCAATACACAAATTAATGGAGATGGGTTAATTAATATGTAAGAATTAGCCAATAAAAAGCTAGAGCTAATGTTGTGATCCAGCTTCCCTCACTCACCCTGACAAGTAGGGGAACTTCCTTGGGTCTGTAATTGACAAGAATGTTTGTATTCTTTCTGGCCAGTGGGTCTCTACAGAAGGAGTAGAGGTATAAAAGGTTGCTGGGCAAAAATAAAGGCTGCTGGTCTTCCACCTGAAAAGAAGCATCCATGTCTCAATCCCGGCA
>LOEQ01009968.1:2313-13436 GCA_001685075.1 Bramus lutescens | reverse complement strand
CCATAAGCCCTTTATGTTATCTTATCCACCTCTTCTATCTCTCACTGAAAAACAAACAGTTTTCTATGGCAAAGTAAAAAGTTTATACTAAGATTAAGAAAAGTTAACACCTTATGTTAGGTCAAAATGAAAATACATGAAGAAAAGATCTAAAGAGGATCAATGAGAACTGGTCCCATGCATTTGCACAATCATGAATACCATTAAAATTTAACCTGAAACTGAAATATATATTCAAAGTATCAGTATGTTAAAAAGAGGGAATTGTTATACATATGTACATTATATATGTATAACACACACACACATATATATATATATAATGTATTGATTAATATATATGCTATGGCAGCCTTGCCCATAANAAGCCTGCTTTTCAAAAATGGCATGGTTTTTTTTTCTACTGCTGCTGCTGCTGCTGCTGAGACAGGAAAAATATCTTTTAAAAGAGCTGTGGCATACCTCTGGCAAACAGCAAGCTGTGTTAAACAACACACACACACACACACACACACACACACACACACACATAATTCCTATTTAAGGCCTCTTAAGTTTTACATAGATATAGTCGACCACGTTGGAGCACCAATTGTAGGAGGAGGTACTGTTCATTTATCCCGGCCACCCTGGCTAATAGAGCCCCAAAATAACCACACAGAAACTGATCTAATTGAATCACTGCTTGCCCCATAAGCTCTAATTTCTTATTGGCTAACTTTTACGTATTAGTTTAACCCATTTCTATTGATCTCTGTATCATCATGAGGTCGTGTCCTACCAGAAAAGTCTCAGCACGTCTATCTGCTGTGGTGGGTCCATGGCAATTCTCTTCTCTGCCCTTCTTTCTCCCAGCATTTAGTTAAGTCTCCCCACCTACCTAAGTTCTGCCCTATCAACAGGTCCAAAGCAATTTCTATATTAATCAATGAAAGCAACACAAAGACAGAAGGACCTCCTACACCAGCTAACAAGTCCATTCCTTCAATGGCATTTGAACCTAGTTATTTAAAAATCTTAATCATAGATCCTTAAGGAATGCTGTTTGCTAGCTTTTCTGTTTGATTTCTCATATAGTTCTTCCTAGGGTCTGAAATACTCACAGTAGGCTGGGTACTCCTACATCAATTTTCTTTTAATAAGTGTATTATAGATATGACAACAGGCTAGTACAATGGAGAACTTTTAGTTAACATTCCCTATAAATTTTAATGTGCTTTGTATAAAGTTGAAAAAATAACTATAAAAGCAAGTTTGCAAGCTCCATATTGTTTGAGGCAAGCAAACAACCCATGCTTCTTCCTAAATTTCTAGCATTGTGAAGCTACTCAACTTTACATCAATCTGTTTCCATACATTCATATAATTGATAATTTATAATATACTAAGTGAAATGTGATCAATTATTTGTTATATATAAAATAAACTAAATGATATTTCAACATGCTCATATAGAATAATTATGGAAGGATTAGGTAAAAGTCCTAATATCAGCATGTGTCCAAGTTTCCTTAAATGCCTTCCTATGCATACAGTGCTGATTGTGGTCCTGATTTCAGAAGATTATGGCAGGAAGAAATGGCAGCCTGCAGTTTTGATTGTAGCCACAGCCCAGCAAATGAAGTTTCTAATGACAAAGTGAATGTTTGCTTCTGAGAAAAATCCTTCACATTCCTCAGTCTTGGTAATACACATGGGGTTGATCAAATGGTTGAAAAGTCTAATTAACAAGTCAAATATGCCAAATACTTGCATTAGTTATTATAAGAATGTGATCAATAACAATGTCCCTTTAAGTAACATCATATGCCAGGGCATACACATTTAACTCATTGAAATTCATGGCATGTGTCATTTTCTCAAAGAAATAGTTTTGATAATCAAACTACAATGTAAGGAAATTTTATATATGGTCTATCCTGGTATATAATCTCCTGTAAAACTAAATGCAGATTAGATTCTATTCAAAAATATTTATTAATATTTATTTTATTTGCATTTATATATGCCTCTCTACATAAGTTTATAGGCACCATATACATGCAGGAACCAAGGAGAACACAATATTGCATCAAATCTGCTGAATTCATGTTATGTGCATACTTCAAACAAAATGGAAGCCCTCTTTAAGATTAATGAGGATAGGAATAATTACTTATAAATTCATCAGTAACTCTTTAGTATGAGACTGAAAACTTCAAGAAATATCCAGAGATCACCTTTTCTAAGAATCAGTCAGGTTTATAATTTAGGAAAGTGTGGATAAGTGTTGACACATGATACATAAAAGAGAAGTCCTGTATTCAGTATGTTTATATACAGCACCCAGGTAATATTGTTACAATTATAAGGATAAAATGGTTTTACATGAGAGCAACTAGCCACAACTCTCTAGTGTTGTCATTTACACAGCCTTCTTCACTCAAATGATTATTTGTCTAG
The DNA here is from genome assembly GCA_001685075.1 of Bramus lutescens. NCBI lineage: Eukaryota > Metazoa > Chordata > Mammalia > Rodentia > Cricetidae > Bramus > Bramus lutescens. The sequence continues at coordinate 10,994 of LOEQ01009968.1, read as the reverse complement.
GGTTGGTTACATAAAAATGACAAATAGTTTTTTTATTCTATTTCCCTTCATCTGATACACTGATATGAAAGTCCTTATAGGATATTTGTGGTCAGTAAGATGGCACAGCAATTAAGTCTCTTGCTCCTGAAGCTGATGATGAGATCATTCCCAGGATACATATTGTAGGATGTGGTAGTGAACTCCTGGAAGTAGTCTTTGACCTCCATTCATTCTCAAATATACATAAACCAAATTAATTAAACAAGGTCTAATTAAATAGTTTTAATTGTAAAAACATGTAAGAGTCAAGGGTATTTACAATGATAAGTATAACAAAAATTAAACAAAGGTTTTACTTTTACTTTAATTATGCGTATATATGTGACATGGGTGGTTACGTGTAGATAATTGCAGGTCCATGTGAGAGGCAGCCAGTGTCTCTGTAGTTATAGTCTAAGCCAGTTGTGAGACACCTGATATCAGTGCTGGGGACTGAATGTGGGTCTTCCTCAAGAGTAATACATTCTCTTCACAACTGAGCCGTCTTTCCAATCCATTAAAGACAATAAGCAATTACATATGTGCATAAATACATTGTTATAGATACAAAGACAAAATCTAAACAGAAATCATGACTCTGCAATTATCCATTGATTTAGGGCAATTGCAATCATGCTTCCATAGCATGAATTCTAATTAGTATTAATAATAAAAACTCAAAAACAGATATTGGAATTAGTGCTGAAGATCAGAGAAGCAAAGTGGTCAGTCACTAGAGAATTCTCACCTCTGCCAATGCTCAGACTGAAAAAGTGATCCTATCCTCAGACTGTTTCTCTAGACTGCATCTGTGTCCATCAAACCTCAGACTGCAATGAGCACTGATCTCCTCCTGCCTTATATTCCTCTCTCTACCCATCTATACCACACCTGTCTCCACCTCCATGAGCTGGTATTAAATGCTTGTGATCTTGGTGCTGCAATCACATTTGTGTGAGCTCTGTTTCTCTGAGACAGATTCAATCTTGTGTAGCCCAGGGTAGCCTTGAACTAGCAGAGAACCCTTTGCCTTTCTCTTCCAAATCCTGGGATTAAAGCTGTGTGCTACCACTCCCTGGCCTCCAATAGCTTAGTTCTGCATTCTTATCTTTATGCAGTCTTTATTTGTTAAAACAAAAATAAAATATCATTACACATTTCCTCCACTAGCCATAGTGGACACTACAATTTATGAATGGAATACTATTCCTCAAAATAAATCTTCCTTGCTCCACTCTTGCTTGAGTGTCCTTGCATTATCATGCTCATTGTTTTATATGAATATCTACTTTACACTTGAGAATACTCACAGAATCTGGGTATCACAGGGATGGATTAGGGAAGGAGGAAAATGCTTGTCTCTTTACAAAGGTGCTTCAATCAAGCTGTAGGAATATAATGCTAACAAATACAAAACTTTCTACCTTCATTAATAAGGTTAATGCTTCTTATGAACAAGATTCAGAAGTACAGCTTTCCTGCTGCCAGAAGAGGACACAACTGAGGGCATATTTATTTAATTTATTTAAAGAGTTTTGCATTTTCACACAACAAAATTATATTTACACAACTTTCTTCTCTCATGTTCACCATCCTACTTCCACAAAATAAATTCATTCACTCTCATATTCATGAGTTCTTTTGGTACTTTACATGTTCACACACATAAATACACAAACACACACAGACATTAATCTTAATGATTTTTAAGGGAACCTAGCCAGTCTGAGCATGGCATGTATGTCTCTAGCATGACCTGCACTTCTCCTCTTCTTCCCCATTCCTTTTGTGCTTCTAGAAACCATTAGATTATGCAACCATAATCTCATGGGAAGTGGTATATTAAGAGATGTAGCCTTGTTGGAGAACGTGTGGTCTTGTTGGAAAAAGAATGTCACTGTGGAGACAGAGAGTGAGTTCACATATATGCTTAAACTACACCCAGAGAGTCAGTTTACTTCCTTGCCTATGGATCAAAAATTGAGAATTCTAAAATCCTTCCCTAGGACCATGTCTGCCTAAATACCACCATGTCTCACCACAATGATAATGGACTGAAGCTCTGAAGTACAAGACACACAATTTAGTATTTTCCTTGATAATAGTTGCCAAGGTCATGGTTTCTCTTCATAGCAATAGAAATTGCATCTCTAAAGCTAGCCCCTAAGGTCTATTCCCTTATTTGGACACTTCCACCTTTTGAGGCTATAAAGTTCTATCTATCAAAATATTGAAATCTACATAGCAAGGACCACCTTGTGGTTATCATTATTAACCTGTTCAACCAAAATTAAATACTTCATCCTAATATGGGACTCCCCTTTTACATTTATAAGCTGCCAGTTTCTTCTCCGCTATACCAAGACTCAGGTCTTTATCTTCATGGGCCAGATACCACTTCTTCCCCTCATTACTTTCCCCTTCCTCATTATCTTTCATATCCTGTCTTTGTCTCTTATTCCATGCCTAATTATCCTATGGGGAAAACAAATCCACTTTGTGTTAAAAAGTTGGTCCTGGGTGTCTTGCTTATGCCAGGAGTCACTACAGATTCTGTTTATGGTTGCTCTTATAATTATGACTTTGGGCTGACCAATTCAAAGTAGAAAATGTAACATATGTTTTGTCTCACCAGAAAAAACAGTCCCCATCCATCAAAGGGACAGAAACAAACAGAAATTCCTTAGCAGACACTACATCCATGGGCTAGTATTAGTAATGATTTCAGTTTCTATCAATTAACCAGTTTAATTCATCTCATCATAGTATCCATCATATACTGAAAACATCTGTGCTTTCTGATAATGTGACAAATGACATCATTAATACATAGTTAAAGTTGAGTGCTGGTGACACATGCATTTATTCCCAGCACTCTGGAGGCAGAGGCAGGCAGATATCTGTGAGTTTGAGTTCAGCTTGCTCTAAATGAGTTAGTTCGAGGACGTGCATCAAAAGTACACAGAGGCTTTTTTGTCTGCAAGTCCTTGGAAGCCAGCAAGAAAACCTGCTCCCTGCAGGGGGGATCCAGAGAGCCCATCTTTTTTCTGCAAGGTCCTTGGAACCTAGTAAGAAACACTGCTCCCATGCTTGGGGTATTTGGAGTGCCTGCCTTTTTGTCTGCCAGAAGCTCAGAGCCTGGCAAGAGGCACTACTCCCCCACTGAGGGGATATAAAGAGGAATAGATGGGAGGCACCAATGCAAGAATTCTCCAACATCCTAAAATCTAACATGATAATACCAGACTCCAGTGAACACACAATAGGAAGACTTGAACATCCTAACCCAGAAGAACTAGAAGAAATTGACTTTAAATGTAACCTTATGAACATGATGGAAATCCTTAAACAGGAAGTAAAAAACTCCCTTAAAGAAATGGAAGAGAAGACAAACAAAAAGTTAGAAGAAATNCTGATATGAAAGTCCTTATAGGATATTTGTGGTCAGTAAGATGGCACAGCAATTAAGTCTCTTGCTCCTGAAGCTGATGATGAGATCATTCCCAGGATACATATTGTAGGATGTGGTAGTGAACTCCTGGAAGTAGTCTTTGACCTCCATTCATTCTCAAATATACATAAACCAAATTAATTAAACAAGGTCTAATTAAATAGTTTTAATTGTAAAAACATGTAAGAGTCAAGGGTATTTACAATGATAAGTATAACAAAAATTAAAGAAAAGTTTTACTTTTAATTTAGTTATGTATATATATGTGACAGGGGTGGTTATGTGTACATAATTGCAGGTCCATGTGAGAGGCAGTCAATGTCTCTGTAGTTACAGTCTAAGCCAGTTGTGAGACACCTGATGTCAGTGCTGGGGACTGAATGTGGGTCTTCCTCAAGAGTAATACATTCTCTTCACAACTGAGCCGTCTTTCCAATCCCTTAAACATAATAACTAATCACATGTGTGCATAAATACATTGTTCTAGATATAAAGACAAAATCTAGATGCAAATCATGACTCTGTAATTATCCATTGATTCAGGGCAATTGCAGTCATGCTTCTGTATCATGAATTCTAATTAGTATTAATAATAAAAACCCAAAAACAGATATTGGGGTTAAAGCTGAAGATCAGAGAAGCAATGTGTCAGTCAGTAGAGAGTTCTTACCTCTAACAGTCCTCAGACTGAAAAGGTGATCCTGTCCTCAGGCTGTTTCTCTAGACTGCATCTGTGTCCATCAAAACTCATACTGCAATAAAATCTGGTCTCCTCCTGCCTTATTTTCCTCTCTCTACCCATCTATACCACACCTGTCTCAACCTCCATGTGCTGATATTAAATGCTTGTGATATCAAGTGCTGTAATCACTTTTGTGTGAGCTCTGTTTCTCTTAGACAGATTCAATCTTGTGTAGCCCAGGGTGGCCTTGAACTAGCAGAGAACCCTTTGCCTTTCTCTCCCAAATATTGGGATTAAAGCTGTGAGCTACCACTCCCTGGCCTCCAGTGGCTTAGTTATGCATTTTTATCTTTAGGCAATCTTTATTTGTTAAAACAAAAATAAAATATCATTACACATTTCTCAACTTGCCATAGTGGAGATTACAATTTATGAATGGAATACTATTTCTCAAAATAAACAGAGATCTACAATAAAGCACTGGGCCTAGCTTCTGAAGACCAATTCTGAGAGGGAAGAGTGATAATATGAGTAAATGTGTCTAGTCCATGATGTTGATACCAATAGAAACAGCTGACCTAAGCTAGTGAGAGCTCACTGACTCTGGACTGATTGTGAGGACAGCTATGAGGCTTGGACCATCTGTGGAATCACTGGCAATAAACCAGGATTGATCCCTAGTGCTTGAACTGGCATTTTGGGGAACATTCTTTTTGGAGGAATACCTTGCTCAGTCTATATATAGGGGAAAGTGTCTTGGTCTTGCCTCAAAGTGAAGTGTCAGATTTTATTGACTCACATTGGGAAGTCTTACCCTTTCTGAAGATTATATGGAGGCTTGGCAGGTATGGGTGGGGTGGGATGATGGAAGGGAGTGGTAATGAAAATAGCTATGTAAAGTGAGAAAACATTGTATTAAAAAATCTTAATAGAAAAAAATAAATAAATAAATATTGAGGCACCATACAACTGGTTAATTATTGAAACCAATGGTAAAATTAAACAGATAAGATTGCTGGATTCAGACTTCTCTTACAAATATTGGAACTAAGATTAAAGCCTCATAGAATTTATTTGCACATAATGGGATTCTCCTCAACCTGGAAGGATTCAATGATGTCATTATCAAGAAATGTGCCATCATGTTACCTGAAAAGACTCCAGAAATGCAGGTTTCTCATAGACTCAAAATGTATCAGTGAGAGTGTGTGTTTATGTATGTATATATGTATATGTGTGTATACATGTGTATATATATATATACATTTTAACACAAAGTTGGAGAGATATTATTTATGGTTAAATGCCTGAAGTAATTTGGTTGGGGTACCCTGTGAAACTAGTATGAAGAAAATATCACACTTCTCTGCTAAATGGAACAAGCACAAACATACAACATGAAGTGAGATGAAAGCAATTCTGAATTGAGGAATAAAATTGGTGGTAAGATGAGCAACATACATGGGTGAGAGAGGGGCAAATCCTGACAAAGGACATGCAACACATATGTGACTGTGACATAATGGAATCTTTTTTGTTATCTATCAATTAAAATAATAATAATTATCGCACATAAAACAAAACTGGATACAATACCAAACTTTTACTAATGTAAATTTCATTTACACTCTTGAAGAATGATTTTTCTGGGTCTTTAGCTAGATAAGTTTTCAGTTTTCTTAGAAAGGGCTGTATCTATCTTCTCCGCAGAACTGTGGGATCATACTCCTCATACTGAGTCACCTTGACTATCCTTAATATAGCAAGGTGATTATTCTTACTATAAATTGAAATCCCATGTCATGTTGATATTCATTGGAAGGCTGATATTTTCTGAATAGAAATAGAGAAGGAGCAGATTGGGGTTAGAGGCAGATGGGAGGTGAGGGAGGGCTGAGAAAAGAGGAGGGAGATGAAACTAGTTGGGATGTAAAATAATTAAATACATAAAGAAGAAGTTGAATTTATTCTGTATTCCTATGAAAGATTCTTCCTGTCATATCCTTCTCTGTCACATCTTAGCCCCCTGGGTCAGCCCATCACAGAATCAGAGGTCATGTCCTTTTAAATGTTGATCTTTAAATGTACTACATTCAAAAAGAGAACACTAGTACTGCTTGCCTCATAGCAAATGCTAAGTAAATCTTACAACAAAGCAGAAAAAGACTTGCACTACTATTGTGGACTATACTTGACAAAAGTAGCAATTGTCAGGGTAGGGGTGTGGGGATTTAGAAAAATTAGTAAAGAATACAAAGAGACAAATAAAAATAATAATAGAGAAAACATAGAACAGTACTGGGAGGGAGTTCCAATAAATACTGAAATCACCTGCATTTCATTTCCAATTGCTTAAAATCCTCCAGGCCCTAAAAGGTGGATTATGATTAAAAAAAAAAAAGAACTGCATTATCATGATACAAGAAAATGAATAGACCAGTTGAAGTTTGTTGGCTGCATCCATAGTTAAACATTCTGTTGCTAGAACAGAACAAGGCATGCTTACACACTAGATAAAAACATTATATATGCAAACTACTCCCTGGGTGGAATCCAGTGTTACCTCTTTAAAGGAAATGGAACCGCAGTTGGGTCCTGAGACTTTTGTTTGAGGTAGAAGCAATCTACTTCTCTATTCCTGAAATACAAGGGCTGGGTATTAGACACACCTGTTGACAATCACCTTGGGAAAGCACAACTCGCTGATCTAAATCTAGGTGGGACCTTTGTTTGAGGTAGAAACACAACAACCTTCAAGGAATAGAGGTATGTTCCAACTCTCTAATTTTTGGTCAAGGTGGAAATAGGCTCACATTTTTGGGCCTCCGTGCACTAATTTTGTTCCGCTTTTGCTGCAGTCCACATCCATTCACTGAAATAGACTCATCTGCTCACACTTATCAATGCACCCTCACACTGGCAATGCACAGTATAGAAGGCAAGCAATAAGAGATGAGTTGCAAAATGGTATAAGAAGAATTTATGGGTAACTATCCTGGAAAGTTTCCAGATGTTTGTCTGAAACAAATTCCAACTTGGTCAATATATAAATTTTAATGAAAGATTGCTTATATTCAGGAAAAAAAGAAAATTTATACATTGAGTACAAATTCACTTCAAAATATCTATTTCCTTTGTAGATTCTCAACAAGACATATTCACAGCCACTTCAAGTATCAAAAATAAGAAAAACACTGTAGAAAATCACAGATAAAGCACAAGAATTTGGTCAAAATGTAATTGATCTGTGAGAACTGAGGTTCATGGAGGGAGATTATGTTTTAGACATAAAATATTTGCCCTATCTTCTCTTTAATAAGGATTGGTTTTAGGAGGAGGGGGAGATAGTGAGTATTTGAAATGTAGGACACAGAATCTGTAGGAATCTTGTTAAATATTCAAAAACATTTTCTGATCCTATAAATGTCACTGATTCTGTGGTGATTTGGATAAAGGTAGAAGAGCAGGATTCATAAAAGTTTGGAATTAGGACTGATTATTTGTTCTTAAGAAAATGGAAGCACAGTATTTGGTTAGATATTCTATTACTGTCAGTCATGCAGTATAAGCCCCACTGTACAAGCTGTGTGAAACTCAGTTTCTCTAACCATGAGACAGTTGTTCCCTGATAGGGACTTTATGAAAGAATTTCCACTGTGCAACTAGGAAATTTGACTTTGTGTATCCTTCCTGAACCATTGCTGCCTGTCTCAATGTTGATCATCTAACAAAAAAAACTGACATCATTACTAAAAACATTAACAAAAATATTATTCTGGAAGTCCTGGAACCAAATTTTTCTCAAAATAACATCCCCAAGGAGCCTTAATTTCCACAAAATTAAATGATGTCATGAAACTACCTGAATTCTCCTCATATATATTTCTGAACCAAATTTGATCACATGGATATCAGGTGCACAGCCACAGGGAAGAAAGTGTCCAAGATTCCTCCAGAGGCTAGGAATCAACTGGGAAATAAAGGAATCATGAATTCATAAATAGCCTCTCATTTGGCTTCAGAAATAACAGCAGGTGTGAATATACGGATGTCTATATAACTTGCTGATTTGAATAGCACTTCACAGTACACACTGTCCAGGCTCCGAGCAGGACAAAGATGTTCACTTTGATTTTTCTCTTCTTTCTCCTGAACATTCCACTTCTTGTATCCAGGTTCATTCATCCCAGGTGCTTTTGGAGACTGAATGAGAATAAAGACAAGGACTAAGACTTGGTGGCAGGTTGCATCTTCTTCCTTACAACAGTGCAGTGGCATGTAGAGAAAGATTATTTCAAACACTTTCCAAACATATATTAAGTTTCTTTGAATTTTCTATGTAAATGTCACTATAAATATTTCATAGGCAATCAGGAAATGAGAATCAGAGCAATGCTTAGTATCTTTTGTTCTGCTATTTCAATTTGCACACCTAGAAACAACATCAAATTCTTTGAAACCCATTGCTATTTCTTTTTATAATTTATTTAAGTATTAAAAATTTCCACCTCCTCCCCTCCTCCCATT
>LOEQ01009967.1:251-39543 GCA_001685075.1 Bramus lutescens | reverse complement strand
AACCACATGGTGGCTCACAACCATCTGTAATGGGGTCTGGTGTCTTCTTCTGGCTTTCACGCATACACACAGACAGAATATTGCATGCATAACAAATAAATAAATAAATATTGTTCAAAAGAAAAAGCAAAGGAAGAAACTTTCCACTTGTTTGTACTAGTACTTTCCCTCATTGCAATGAAGGCCCTGAGGATCACAAAGGTCTAAGCAACTGGTCAAGATGGATAACAGACTGGGAGAAAGATGGTAGAAAATCCAAACTATGTTACAGATGGTGTGGGACAATTCTGTATTCTGTCAATTATGTTTTAAATAAACGCTGATTGGCCAGTAGACAGGAAGAAAGTATAGGCGGGACAACCAAATAGGAAGTAGAGGCAGGGCAATGAGAACAGGAACATTCTGGGAAGAAGGAAGGTCTTTCTGCAGTCCTGGCCAGACGCCAAAGAAGTAAGATGTAACCTGACCTGCCCAAAAAGGTACTGAGCCATATGGCTAAGATATACTAGAATAATGGGCTAATTGTAAGTTATAAGAGTTAATAAGAAGCCTGAGCTAATGGGCCAATCAGTTTATGATTAATGTATGCTTCTGTGTATTTTCTTAGGGATTTACCAACTGTGGGAACTGGGCACGACAAGCAAAAATCTAGACATCCCATGGTACTAATCCGCAGCAGGAAAATGCAGCACCAGGGCTGAGCTATGGGTAACATAAGTCTTGTTTGACTGACTTTTGAACTCTCCACATCCAAAGGATAGCACTGTCCATCTGTGCCTGTTACTGCCTAATGTTCATGATCCTGATGTTACAAGTTTACAGGTATACCATGGCTCGCACACCAGAGCTTTGCAGGAGAACATAGAAAATTACTTAACCCATTCATTAAGGCTTATTCTTTTTGATCTGGCAGTTCCTGACTGGCATGTGTTCACAGGGCCTTCCTGATGAACACTTTGACCAATACTAGTAGAAATATAACAATATCCAGATTCAGCTGCAGGAAGCTAAGTCCCAGTAGATCATCACAAGATGGACCCAACATCTCTACAGGCTGTGGTGTTTCTATTCAAAACTCCACAAACAGCCCTATCAAATTCATCACATCCATTTCCTTGATAGGGTATATTATAACAGCGCCCTCCAGTGTTTCAGAAAAAGCTACCTAAAATAATCCCTCATAGTCTGAAACAGATAATTAATTTAGAAAACCGATATTTTAATTAAACTTGCTTTCCTTATAATTCACTGGTAGTCTTGGGTTCTACAAATCACAAAGGATTTTACTACGTAGGGCCTTTCTACCAGAAGCTTGTGATTGCCTCACTCCCATTTTCAGATATGTCGTAAGGTATTTTTTTTTAAAAGTCAGAATGTGGATGAAAGTAATCAATTTTCAGTTTAAAATAGCATTGTTAGAAAAAAATAACTTGTATCTTTTTGCATAAAAGAACAAATTAATCAATGATTGGTATGGCCAAGTCTATTCTTAAATATAAAATGAGATACCCAATCATTAGGTAACATGGAATGAGGACTTTAAAGATGTCTACAATGACTTCAAATTTTTCCTATGATAAAAAAAAGATGAAGAAAGAAAAAAAAAGGAGATGTGGAAGTTGTGGAGTCCCAGATAGGAGGATCAAAATACACACCTAAGAAGGAAGAGAGGGAGAAAGGGAGGGAGGNGAGGGAGGGAGAAATGGAGATGGCCATATTATACAAGTTGACTACAATAAATGCAACTAGAAGACTCAGGCTGCTGTCACAAAAGCCAAATGGATATCCCACTCTTCTAGCCTAATTCAGTGTTTTGAAGCAGAATGTGCCCCATAGGTTCACATTTTGGAATACTTGGTCATCAGTTAGTGGAGCTGTTGGGAAAGGATTAGAAGGTATGACCCCACTGAAGAAACTGTGTCATTGGGGACAGACTTAAGATTTCAAAGACCAGTGCTATTTTAGTGTGCTCTCTACTTCCTGTTTGTGTATCAGGATGTGAGCTCTCAACATTCATGCTGCCAGACTCCCTGCCATGATGGTGAAGAACTCCCATCCCTCTGGAATGAAAGCCTCAAATAAATCCTTCTTTCTTTGAGCTGTCTTGGTCATGATATTTTATCACAGAAATTAAAAAGTAACTACAACAACTACAAAGATAAGAACAATTGGAGGTAATAATTTTTGAAAAGAATAAAAAAATTGAAAGGATTTACCATTTTAACCATTTTAAAATGCTTATTTCTTTGGCATTCATTACTTTCATTAAATGTATTCAACCCTGGCTTCTTTTCAAATATAGTTTCTCCTGCAACTGACATACAGGATTCTTCTGTTTGTATGTGATATATAACCACTAATTTAGCAGCTTCAGAAAGAATGGTTGCCACCTCACTGTTTACAGTTGTCTGTAGTCCTCCCATAGCCTACGTACCTCTTCTGTCTACTAAAGAGCTGCATTTCCTCATAGAGCTTGGGTTCTCTTGAGTGTACTCACTGGAAGGAATCAGCTTTTAGCACTATAGGAATGATAGCCCTACTTTCCTGCTGGCCATAGCCAGGAACTGATCTTAGCTTCGACAGGACCCTTGTAATGACCACCGAAGGCTCCCTGTGTCTCTGCTGAGCAGGTCAGTTCTACCCAGGATGCTCTCCTTTTAATTTGCTTGGTCGATGATTAGAGCTGCAGAATCCTTTCACCTTTGCTTTTTAAGGAGAATCCCCTCCTACTTAGAGTTTCTTCTCATATGTGAGAGCAAAGAAATTTCCCAGGCACTGGGGTGAGATTCTGCTTCTGGCACATGTTTGTTTTCGAAATGTGCTTCTCGAATTTTCTTTGTTGCCTGCCCGTAGTTTCTTATAAATCATTACTATGCTACTTGTCTTGAAAAATGGTAGCCAGTCTATTGAAGAAAACGCTGGGACTTAAAGCTTTGTCCCCTTGCCAGTACTGTCCTCTCTGACTCTGTTGCAATCTTTATATGTTCACTTGTCATAAATGGAGTGCACGTCACCACAGCTTTGCACCTTACTCCCAGGTTATTGCTGCAGGCTGCTCTAATTTTCATTTGCCACATGGAAAGATATCAGGTATTGGGAGGAGTGCAGACATCGCAGGAATACGAGTGTGAGCCCTTTGGAATTTTACTGAATTTCAATTGATTTATAGATTCTGGATTTTATCTTGTATTTTATATAGTTTTTCCTTTGTTTTGTTTACCACCCAGCAGTGTAAGCTGCAGAGAGTAAGGGTCGAGGATAAAAGGGTTAGGATTTTGCAGGTGACAGCTCCCATGTGGGGTCTGTCATGGTGTGTTGGTTACTATGATTGTAGTGAGGAGTCCCTAGAAGGAAGGGATACTAGAGAAGCTAGATGACATTTGACTGATCAGCTGCCTGGAGATGTTTGGACAGCTCAAAGGATTTTTGTTGTTGTTCTTGTTTTGGTGGTATTCTGTTTTCAGATAGGACTGAAAAACAACCCTGGCTGGCCTGGAATTCACAGAAGTCATCTGCTTCTGCCTCTCTAGTTCTGGGCTTAAAGGTGTGCAGCACCTTTAGTTAACTGCATGCAGCAACATGCAGACTTGGCCCAGCAACAGTGAGTCTCTTTTCTCATAGTGTGCTCCTGGTAGTGAGGCCCTCAGCCTCTGCCGACCAGACAGGAACCCCTCAGAACTCCCTTCTTTTCTGCTCTTGCCTTCTCTCTGCAGTTTTGATGTTTCTGGGTCTGCTGCTGTGCTGGATTCCACTTGACTGAACGTCTGACCTGACAGGTAGATTGCAAAGAGGCTTCTTAAGAGCTTTTCTCTGCAGAGGAGACCTTACGGCCCTTGAAGGAGCTACTGCGGAAACTTCTGCCTCTGGAATGTGTCCACAGTGAACAGTTTTCCATTTCTCTTTTCTCCTGCAGTAGTGCAGCGTGCTTCAGAGAACAGACAGAGACTCATGGTGTCTCAGCTCTGTGTGTAGCTTCTCCCATTTGATCTGAGATACAAAGTGAGTTTGGGAGCTGCCTGGCTGACTCCTCCCCAATTCCTTCATGACTTTTCATTCTCTAGAACTGTGGCAATACAGTAGCCACCAACTATGCACAGATATGAAAATCAAAATATGAATGAATTGAAGACTTAGGTCTCGGAAACCTGGTCATGTTTTTAATTGCTCAGCAGCTGTGCATGTGCATGTATTACCATTACCATGGCTTCTAGTGTCTGCTTCTCAGGGGATTTAAGCTGAATTGACATAGGTGAGACTTGTCTACTATGAGGCCTTTGACAATTGGTCAGACTTATAATTCTGCTTCCTATAGAGATAACCTTCTCCAAAGAACAGTTTGATGGTGGTCTAGAGAAGACAAACTTGTCCTAGGAGAGCTCCTTCAAGTTGTGTAAATTCTGCGTCCTAGTTTCTAACTGCTGCTGTGGCAAATTGTCACTCACCTAGCTTAAACTGCACAAATTTATCATTCCGCTGTTGCCTAAATTAGATGTTTGTCCCAGGTCTTTCCAGGTAAAGTCGGGGTGTGGTCTCAGTTGGTTTGCCTTGTGAAAGCTCAACGACAGAGTCTTGCGTGTTTTGCTTCTTCAGGTATTGACAGAATCAAGCCCTTTGGGGCTGTAGGTTTTCATCCTTACTTTTCATGGCTGTCAGCCAAGGGCCATGACTTTTCCCAGCATTGAACCCCTTGCACAAAGTCCCCACTCTCCATTTCCAGCTCCTGGGCAAGGCAGGCTGCGCTGCTTTCATGATTCAGATGCTGCTATAGCTTCGGTCACATGTCTCTGATGCCAGAGAAGATTCTCCACTTAGAAGAAGTTCAGCAATTAAATTGGACCTGGTTGAATAATCTAGCTCCATCTCTCTATTTCAGGACAATCCCTCTTATGGCATCTGTGAAGTCACTCTTGCCTTATAAGGTGGCAGCGTAAGGCATGTGTGTATACACACATGCTTTCATGTTAGTTCTTTTGTTTGTTACTAAGCAAAAATTTTTGAAACCGTACCTTATTTGAAGTGGGTAATCAACATCCTGCCACCTTTATGTAAATATCATTAATTTACCTTCTGAGACCGTACATCAGGGAAAACTGGGAATCTTCAAAATGAATGAGAGAAATGGGGAAACGGGTTGGCACGGTACAAAACGTGTGACTCTCATGGTCCCCATTCAGAGAATACTCAGAGTATTGTCAGCACACCTCTGAGTTGATTATGTGTATTTCACAGAGTAAAATGAGAGAACTTGTACAAAAGTGATTTTTAGTTTTGAAGGTAAACACTGAAATGTGTGTAGATAAATACTGTATGAAGTTATCAGCTGTAGGTACTTTCTGTGATGTGTTCAGCAGCTTCTCTACTTATTACACAACAGGTTGCTAGTTCTTCATTTTAATGGTGCTTCAGTAAAATCTTTATGTTTTGCCTATTCTTATATACATCATATATTTCAATGCTTATTTAAAGTATTCTCTGTAAAATAGTTTGATATTTAATTAAAGGCTAGACTATCTCATGTACAGCAGAGGTGCTACTCCTACTGCATGAGAAATGATAGTATAATTTTTGAGAATTAACTTGGCACTTATTTTTTTATCTTTCATTTTATTTATGTTATTAGCTAAGAAACCTTTCCAGTTTGGACCTCCGTCATATCACTGAACTGGACAATGAAACTGTGATGGAAATCGTCAAGAGGTGCAAAAATCTTAGCTCTCTGAACCTCTGTCTGAACTGGATCATAAATGACAGGTAACTATTGGAACATCTAGACATATGTCCAGAGCAAAGCCGGGCAGATATGCTTATCACTATAACAAGACATGGCAGTATCATGTACAGCGGCATGCAGCTATGTCTCTGAATTGCTGTGCTCGAGTGTGGAGAAAAATCTAGATGCATACTTTGATGCGTTTGCTGCTTTAAGTGCAGCCAAGTTTTTATGTGCTTCAGCACTGGCGTGTTTGGACAGATACAACAGTGGTTGTGTTAACTCGTTTTTGTTATTCATGAAGCATATATTTGTCTTTTTTAAGGTCTTGAGAGTTTTGTGTTGTTTGTTATGGTTTACCATACCCATTATTCTGAGGAACTACCTCAAACATTTGAGCATTTGACCTCTTCTTAATGATGATGATTGCATTTCTTACATTTTTTCTTCCNCCTTCTTTTCTTTTGTTTGTTTCGTTTTTCTAGACAGGGTTTCTCTCTGTTTAATAACCTTTGCTGTCCTGGAACTCAATTTGTAGTTGAAACAGGCCTCAAACTCACAGAGATCCTTCTGCCTTCCGAGTGCTCCACTATCGCATGGCTTACAATTTACATTTCTTATAAATGTAAGTTGTTTTAAATTGAATCATATGATTAGCAATTTAATACTTAATATACAATATGTAAAATGGGAAATCTTTTGTTTTAAATAACTGTAAGCCAATTTTTCTCATAAAATATCACATTGATAAAGCATACTGCTTGCAAGTAGACTTTGATAATGCAAACAAGTGTGTGATGGCCCCACCCATGCATGCCAAGGAGGCAGGCGTGTGAGTACAGGCAGGAGACTGGAGCCTGTTCCCACCATCCACCAGCTTTTCAGAACAGGTGGGATTTTGTTGTTGTTTTGTTGTTATTTGAGACATAAATCTTTGTATAGCAAGATAGGCCATTACAGAAAATTTACTTTCAGAATAAAACATTCTGTTCCATCTAAAATTAGTGACTATTTATATAGAAATGTTTTACAAATTGGAGAAATAATGTCTCATTTAATCTAATAATGCTTTAAAACTGAGGCTTTTCTGTAGTTGGTTTTTCTTTACTCTTTTGGCTCTTTGCTCTTTGGGGACCCAGCATCCAGCTCCCAAATAATCGCACGGAATCTTATTATTTATAAATGCCCAGCCTTAACTTGGCTTATTTCTAGCCAGCTTTCCTTGAATTATCCTGTCTACTTTTTGCTTCTGGGCTTTTACCTTTTTTATTTATTTCTTTATTTCTTTCTCTACTTCCTCCTCTGTGGCTTACTTGTGTAGTTGGGTGACTGGCCGCAAGAGCCTTCCTTCCCCCCCCCCTTTTTTTTAAAATTTTTTTGGTCCTAGATCTTCTCCTAGATTTCTCCTCTTATATATTCTCTCTGCCTGCCAACCCTGCCTATCCTTACTCCTGACTTGTTATTGGCCATTAAGCTGTTTATTAGATCAATCAATTGTTCTAGATGGGCAAAGTAACACAGCTTCCGAGAGTTAAACAAATGCAACATAAAAAATGCAACACGTTTTTGCATCATTAAACAAATGTTCCACAGCATAAACAAATGTAACACAGATTAAAATAATATTCTACAACACTCTCTATCCTCTTATTTTTCCAGTTTCTTTTTATTCTTTAAAAATAAAGTGATATAGATTCCATTTTCTCAATTATAGCAAGTCATAATAATTTTTGGATTGCCCCAAATTATTCTTTTAAGTTATATGATAGTCTTCATGTGATTTTTAATAAAATTTTTGTAGTAATTTTTCTATCATTTATTTGTTATTTAAAAATTTTTACTGATACATAAAAGTTACAATTTAATATATTTATTGGGTCTTCTGTAAAACTTTAATGTATATTTAAATGATGTAATGTTTAAATAAGGGTAAGTAAGTCTGTCTCCTAAAGCATTTATCATTTTTTTTTAAAAAAGGCAAAACTGCAGCAGTCACACTCTCTTTTTCTTGCCATTTGAAAATACCACAGTACAGCATTGCTGTCTACCATCAGAGCCTTGAGCGTCTGACTTCTGTGTAACTTATGGCCAGCTACTTTGGTCCTCTTACTTTCTAGAAGGCAAGTTTTTGCATTTTCCTCTAATGATGGAGAGCATGCAACCCTTGTCTTTCTTGCTTGGCTTATTTTACTTAACATGATGTCCAGTTCTATCCATGTTGTCCTATGACAGGATTTCAAAGGCAAAGTGAGGTTCATTCTAGTTCCTTCTCTATGAGAGGTCACTAAGCTATGTCATTATGCTGGTTAAATAGTCGATCACTGACCAATATCCCCAGCCCTTTTTGTGGGCAATGTGAGGTGGGGCGAGGGAGTGATTTGTATATCATTGTAAAAATGTACTGTTTTTTAACAGCTTAAAGATTTTTTTCCATTCATGGGTTGATGGATACAGAGATTGCTTCCTTTCTTGATTGTAACAAACATGTTGAGCGCAGGTGCTCTTTTCTTTCCTGGTTTCATTGGACGAGTGTCTAGCAGTACATTCATGGGAGCCTGTGGTTGCCCCATTTGTAGGCTTGTCAGGAGCACCATACTGCTTGTTCTAATTGGTGTAATTATACTTCCACTATCCATGCATGGAGGTCCTATGTTTTATGTGATTTTGCCAGAGATTATCTTTTCACTTTCTTTTTTCTTAGTAGTCCTTCTTACTAAGTGCGTAACATAGGGGGGTTATTTTGCTTCCCACTGAAGGAGAACCCCCAGTCCTGCTCACTGCAAAGATTACAGACATAGCTCACGATATTTAGTTCTTTCTGAGACTGACAATTAGTGATGCTCAACCAGTTTAACTTCTATAAAAAGATCTATTGACCATTTTAAAAACCAGGCTATTTGGGTTTTGCTGTTGAGTTACATGTACTTGGGTTCCTTCCCTGTTGTGAGATGCAGCTTTCGAGTGCTTTCTCCGAGTCTATGAATTTCTTTTCACTCTGATGTTTCCTTTGCTGTATGGAAGGCTTCAGTTTGACGTAATCTTCTTGGTCACTCTTTGCTTGTGTTTCCTGCACTTTTGGAGTCTACCCAAACACCTCCCTAGTGCAGCATCATAAAGCCCCTTTCCATTTTCTTATTGCTGTTTCACAGGTTTCTTTTTTTTCCATTTTACATCTTTATGTAGTCAAATTTCTCCTAAAATGTACTGATTTTTTTCAGATTTTCTTTAAAAATCTAATGGCGTTTTAAAGAATTATAAAGAGTCAAAATTTTTTTTAATGTATTTGTTGTTTCTGATAATATTTACAAATTAGGCTAAATATTTACAGAAAATTGAGTGATATCAATTTAAAAGTGTCTCCATTATCAATATTCTAATTTGCAGACAATTTAATGACAACATACGCTATAATGACTTTTCATGACAAGTAATAAAATACAATATATAAACATCTTGTGTTTCTATCTGTTTAATATTTAGAGAAGTTTCTTAGCAATATATTGAATTTAAAGAAAGACCAGTCATTCTGCAGCAATGTGACTATTCCACAGTTTTCCGTGCACATGACTGAGGCGCCATATAAATCAAGAGAATCAGTAATCAGAGAATGCTGTAACTCATAAATATTATGAAATCTGTGAATGATATGTGAATTATCTGCTAAGTGAACACTTTACATAGGCTTGCTCAGGGATCTGAATCTTCTAACTCTTCAAACACTTTGCCCAAACCGGGGGACTTATATGGGAAAATAAGCAGCCTTTAATGCGCTTTTTCTTCCTTTGTCAGGCTTTATGGACAAAACTTCTTGCTCCCTATCTCTTTTTTTTTTTGTACTTATCTGTAATGGTCATTTAATGTTTGATTCTAAATATAATAAGAACCATGGAGATTTATTTCCAAGGAATGAAAGTGTATTTTTTATGTTTTTAATGGAAAAGTTTGGATTAATTGAGAAAACATGCATTTTAATGAGCCGAGCAGTAGAGTTATAAGGATCGGACTCTTTTAGTTTTAATTACACTACTTGCACTTATCCTGTGTACTGTAATAGAAGTTTCAGACATTAAAACCCTCTTTGCAATATCATCTAAATTAGTCATCTCATTGTTCTTGCCATACTGTATTACTAAGCTAAGTAATATTTGTAATTATATTTGTATAAATCTAGGACTTCCCATCAGACTTAATTATGATTTCAGCACTTAGCTGAGATGGGGTAGTAACCTTTCATAGAGAGAGCACAGGAATGCACTAATGCATTTAGCCTATCAATTAGCTTCTGTTTTACATTTGTTCATTCTTACTATACTTTAGTAAATCAGGAAGCAGTGCTAAGCTCTCAAATAATGGGGCACTGAGATTGTACTGCTGTAAGGTCATCCATCTCTTTAGGCGATATAAGACTTCACATTAATAATGAGTTCGATAAGGATAGAGTGGAGGAATGTAACTTTTATTGCACAGGTAATTGATAGATATTCTACACACATTCTCATTTAAGCCTTTCAACATCTTTCATTCAGGGAAAGGCCAAATTATTCCTATTAAATTTAGATTATTTGTTGGATTTTTTTTGCTTTTAGATGAATGTGTTTTCTATAATTGTTACTATGAAAACTGTGTGAGGACAAACAAGAAAATGTTAATGGATCACCAGTTTTCTTATTTCACAGATGGAATTAATCCATTATTAATATATGGAAAATTCTTATATTTATGTTTTTGGTAAGAACTCATTATTTTCTATGGTTTAGAANTTTTGCTTTTAGATGAATGTGTTTTCTATAATTGTTACTATGAAAACTGTGTGAGGACAAACAAGAAAATGTTAATGGATCACCAGTTTTCTTATTTCACAGATGGAATTAATCCATTATTAATATATGGAAAATTCTTATATTTATGTTTTTGGTAAGAACTCATTATTTTCTATGGTTTAGAACAGTGGTTCTCAAACTGTGAGTCATTATTCATTTGGGGATCACATAACAATTATCCTGAATATCAAATACTTATAATTCATAACAGTAAATTACAGTTATCAAGTAACAACAAAATAATGCAATGATTGGGGTCACTACAGCTTGAAGAACTGTATTAAAAAGGGCTATAGCATTAGGAAGGTTGAGAACCACTGCTCTAGAGCCTTAGATATTGTTTATGTATTTCTATATGAAAACCCTATTGTTATTTCAAGGCAGTCCTGGGTTAATAAACTTCAGTGGTCTTAGTTTTTCTACATTTAAAGTTCTTGTCTGAGACTTTTTTTTTTAAAGCTAAATATTTAAAATTGTATAATGATTAAACACTGTTCTCATATTGATCATTGTATCTGGTTGCTTTTTGTTGTTTGGTTGGGTTTTTGTGGTGGTAGAGTTAAATCTGGGGTTCACCGGCTTCTTTAAAGTCTTGCCACTGAGCCACATCCCAGCGCTTACAGTTCAGCATTATGTAGTCTTGTGATTGATCTGTGTGACTAAGACATGCTGTTCTCTTCCTTTGCTGTTTCCTAAAAGCACTTTTTGCATCAAACAGATCGCACAGCATGATATCTCCTAGAATTCAGAAGGATGGTCGAGTAGTTATTTGACATTTATCATTGCTGTTAAATACAAATACAATCCAGGTGTTCTATGAAAAGAGACTATGAACTGCTTGTATCTGTGACTTAAATTGAACACCTGGTTATTATGTCTTCTCTATTCTTTCTGACTCCAAGCTTATTGAAATGTTTATCTGTGTTTGATATAAATCTTTTGTTATTTTACATTCAGTTCGGTCTTTCCAGTTTTTTTGTGTAACTGACGCAGAATCCAAAAGCTGCACATTTAGGTATAAAAGGGTAATATATAAAAATTTGAATGGTTTTGAGCTTCTTCGTAGCATTATGATTATAATAGTTTGTAGATGGAAGTTTCTGTCATGCACCTGCTCCGTCCCAAAGAGATACACAGAGGCTTATATGAATTATAAACTGTTTGTCCTTTTAACTCAGGCTTATTATTAACTAACTCTTAAAACTTAAATTAACTCATAATTCTTGTCTATGTTTAAACATGTGGCTTCATACCTTTTTTCATTGAGGCATTCTCATCTTGCTTCTGGCTGGTGACTGCGTCTCTGCCTTTCTTCTTCACAGAATTCTCCTAGTCTGGTTGCTCTGCCTATACTTTCTGCCTGGTTACTGGCCAGTCAGTCTTATATTAAACCAATATGAATGACAAATCTTTACAGTGTACAAGAATATTAAAAGGAATTGCCTTGATTTAAATATTTAATGTCAAAAATGTAATTTTTCTATTTTAAAATTTTAACAGTGGTCCTAAAAAAATGTTAGTTTCATTCTTGTGATCTCTATCTTCATTATCGAATGACCCTTTGATTGGAAGCCCACTGTGTAGCTGATGAAAACAGTGTAAAGTAATAATGTGAGAGACATGAAAGATTGTCTGGCAGCCACTAACTAATGTTACAAAGGCACAGCAAAGCCAGGCTCACCCCTTGTGATAACAGATTACTCTCCACTGGGTAGCATGTCATGAAAGGAGGTTTATGTAGTTTATGGTTTTGGAGGTCGAAAGTCCAATGGAGAATGGCGCATGTGCCTAACTTTGGGTGAGGTTCTCTAAATGGATGCCTAATAAAGGCAGAAACAGATCACATGGTAGGCCAAGGAAGTCAGAGAACGATTGGAGGCCAGGCAAGAACTAGCATGAGCCTTTAGGGTCCACTGGTTCAACACAGGCACACCAAGAACTCAGCTGCTAACATGGATGACATTCTCAGTCCTACCCGAACCTTAGCCCAAATGTAGTGCATATTTACATAGACAGAGATACACATACACTTAAAAGATATTATTTAGCTTTATAGATTTTTATATCATATATTAAATCAACTAGTTCTTTGAAAGTCGATCCTAATAAATACATTAACAGTTAATAGAGTTAATTGTTTTGCCTTGTTTAGTTCTTCCTTGTTATTGCTGTCATTACTGACATCAGGACGTTGCCCAACAGGTGGAAGACACAGAGGAAGACCCAGTTCAGCTTTAATTGGTGAATCTTTTGTGTCGTTAGCAGACTTCCAATTTTGGAAGTAAGCAGGGCTATTATAAAACTATTTATTGGATTGTTGGCACAGATGAACTACTCTTCTAAACTATTTCCAGCTTCAGAGCTATGAGTTACTTAGTTATCTTGTGCTGGGATTAAACTCATTGTCTAATGCATTCTGGGCATGTGCTCTACCACCGAGCTACATTCTTTATTTACAGCCATTTTAGGTGGATTTTGTTTGTTTGTTTGTTTGTTTTAGAGAATTCATAGAAATTGCTTAGATTTGATCCATGGTTCCTTTGCCATTAGCATTAAGTCCTAGCTCTCTCTTTTCTCTTTTCTCTCTCTATTCTCTTACAGAAAACAACAAATCCCTTTGTAGTGCTTTTTAGGTTATGTGACTTAAAATTGTAGATTGACAGATGCAGCAGTACAGCTCTCAGTGATACTGACAGCACCCAGCTCATGTAAAACTCAATGAGCTTTTATATAAAGATTTTTCTAACTCCCTTGATCATCTGTGGATGTTTATTCTGTTTCTTCTTTCAAATTTCCGTTGATTCAATAAAAAGCAGTGATATTTAGAATTAAAGTTCAGAGAGGGTTTGAGCAGGTGTTGATGATATAAAATATTTGCTGAGTGCCCATTGTGTTTTATTTCTAAGAATTGTTTTGTGAACATATTCTATATATTGTATTTATAAGTGCTCAAGAACTGAGGGGATAATCTACCATCTTCCAGTGAATGTCATGTCACAGTGGACTTAGACTTTTATTTCATTTCAGTCCTCTAATATTACTTAATTCTCATAGAACCTGAGGTTTAAAGGTTGCCCAAGGGGACAGACCTAGCTAGCATAGTTGAATTTGAGCTTGAGACTATTTTACTTTCTATTAAAGTTAAGCATTTTGGAGGAGTAGACGCTTTTCAGCTTGGAACATTGGGAAGTTGGAGCAATTTTCTTCTCTCATAGCCTGGACACTTAGAAACAAAAAGGAGACAAAAATGTGTCATTGCTGTGTGTAGTGCCAGTGTCTTGGGAAGATGAGGCAGGGAGCTTATTTGAGCCCAAGAGTCTCACAACAGCCTGTGCACCAGCCAGTCTCATCTCTTCGGAAACTAGTTAACTGATGCTAACCGTTGTGGTATCCATGTGGCAGTGTTTGTACTACTGCTAGCCTTCCTCTACATGTGGAACAGTTTGGATACTAGTGTGTCTTACTTTTCTATCACTATTATAGAACACCATGACAAAGATAATTTTAAAGGAAAGCATTTAATCAGAGCTCCTGATTCTAGATATTGTAGAGTCCATGACCATCCTTTCTAGAATGACAGCCTGTAGGAAGACATGGCATTGGAGCAGTAGCTGAAAGCTCACAAGTTAGAACAGCAGTCACAAGGGTTGGTGTAGGGGAGAGAGAGACAGAGAAACAGACAGACGAAAAAGAGAGAGAGAGAGACAGAGACAGAGACAGAGACAGAGAGAATGGCATGGGCTTTTTAAGCATCAAAGCTCATGCTCAGTGACACACCAGCAAGGTCATGCTTCCTAATCCTTTCCAAATAGTTTCACCAACTGAGGACCAACCATTCAAACATAAGGACCTAGGGGGGCCATCCTCATTCAAACTGCCACATGGTGTCTCATAATGTGGTAGGTGGTTTCATGTAGCAATTTTAAAATTCTGTCATAAACTACTTATATAACTCACTGTATATTATGTAATCATATTTTTAAAAATAGAATAAATATGTTTTACTGGAATAGTTATTTTTAAGATCATCTCTAGAAAGTTTCTTTATGTGTGTATATGCACATGTGTATATGTGTATGTATATTGTGTGCATGATTACATGCAGGCAAGTGTAGAGACCAAAAGTTGATATTTGATAGTTTCCTTACTTGCTTCTTCATCTTATTTTTTGAGATGGGGGGGCTCTCATTGAACTTTAGCTTACTGTTTTTGCTAGACTGCCTGGCTATGACCCCTGGTGTTCTCTTGGCTCTGTCTCTCAGAATTGGGTTACAGGCACTGCCATGCTGTGCTCTTTAGACAGTGGTAAGTGGGGTCTAAACTCAGGTCTTCATGTTCACACGACAAGCATTTGAGTCACCAATCTACTTCCCTGCCCATAGAATGGTAGTTATAGTTAACCGTCATGAATTTTTCTAAATGTGCGACTATAATACAGTTTCTTGTTTTATGTTTTAAGCTACAGAAGGAAGGCTAAATATACAAAATAGGCATTTATTTAGTCTGTGAGGTTTATCCTTTTTTTAGGGGGAGTATGTTCTGGATATTGAAGTCATGGCTTTACTCATAATAAATATGCACTCTGTAACTAACCACTGAACCATGACCCAGATTTGTGGCATACAAAATTTTTTCCATGTTAAGAAATTAGTTTATGATCACATCATGGGAAAGAGCAGGAATGATACACTTTGAATGATGATATGCAGTACTGTTATTTGGCACATGCTTTGGTGGTTTCCTGCATCATGCCTGTTTTTTAATTCTAACAATGAAGAAAACCTTGGTTTATTCATGAAAGTGATAGTTTGTTGGTTCCTCAGATGACTTCTCCACTTTCCCCACCCCCATGTCTCCTAGGAATGGCCTTATTCTTAGTCACTCAAACTTGAAGTTGTAATTAAAATAACTCACTGTTGTCAAAATCTAAAGTGTATGATAAATGAAGCCCAGTAAATAGTAAAAATATGGGCAAGGTGATTAAATCTGACAATTTCCCTGTAAAAGACTTGAGATGATAAATATCTCCTGTGATTAGTTATTAATTTAGTGCAGGGGATTTTCCTTCATCCTAAAATGTTTTATGAATAGTGGCATAAAGAAATACTTTCGAAGGTAGGTACACACATGTTTAACCAGAGAGGAAATTGCTGTAACTTGATTGGTAATAATTAAAAATGGCAGACCTGACACTGCGCGTGCCTAGGCTATTTTCTGTATGACAGTCCTTTCAGAAATTAAGAAAGGGAGGTGTTTCCTGAAGACATGAAGATGACAGAATACTTCGGCTTGAACCTTTTCCCGCATGAAAAATGGAAAAGTTTCATGCATAACGTTCCTCAGCTGATAAAATATTTTATTTAAGACAGTGTGAACTGTCTTCACGTACTGAAGTTAAAAAAAGAGCAAACTCATTACATTAACAATTATAGTTGTATGGGTACTAATAATTTCTCTAAAAATGATCAAGAATGCTTTTTGTAGTTAAGATGAAATGATGCCAAAAACCCTAACTTGACATTCCTGTCCATCAGGATACAGAGTCATTCCTGTTGGTGGCCTCAACCGTGTGGCTTGTGCTGTTTTGTTGATGACTCTCTCTGGGTAAGGAAGTCAGTCATCTGTCTTCCTCATTCTCGGGCCTCTGGTTTCATCTTCCACCGCCTTTACATTGTACACTGCTCAGAGAAGTGATTTTTTCATGTGTGTTAAGAGAATTATGAATATTGATTTTATCTTAGAGTGAATAAACGTACTTTCAAGTTTGGCTCAAAGTTTGGAAACAATCAGGTAATTGGATCCACTGTCCCCTTCCTTCCAGACTTACTGAGTAAAATTGATACCAAAATGATTTAATGTTATTGTCTAAATACAGATGGAGCTTTATGTGTTTCATGATATTATTTGGAAGTCATATTCTCTCTTTATTTCAAAAGAGTATTAGTGTTCAGTTATTGAGGGTTACCTTTTTTATTTGTGGGATATTTTATGTGGAGAACCATTAACTCATTTGTATTTTGTGTATAGTGGTAGCCAGTGTTAACTGAGAAAAGAGCAAGAAAGGTAGCTACAGTTCTCTCTGCTTCTTGGTGAGAATAGTATTGCTGTACAAGGGGAAAATCATGCATTTTCTCTTGCTCTTCTTGTGCTGCTCTCCGATGCATATTTAATATTTGGTTAATTGCTAATATGTATCTAAACATACTGATTAAGGCCAGACTCACATTTCAGCAGTTATCATCAGAGCATCAGGTTGTGAAAGCAGTGGCAGGATCGTCAAGGCCAACAAGCATGCTTGCTGCACGGCACATCAGCAGAGCAATTAATTCCGGCTAATTGCTTTTCTGTTTGTTCAAGGTGCACTTTGGAACTGTCTTTTGAGATCCAGCATAAGAGAAGAGTAAGTGAGATAATTTAAATATGTTAGACTAGCTTCCATTTTCTGCTAACTATGTAGTTTACCTACCAGGCTGTAAGACTTTGAAGGTTATTTTAGACACATACACAGCTTTTACAGTCATTTGAGAATTAGATCACCTGTTCCTGGACTGTGGCACTGGCATATTGTTAACCCTAAATAATCACTAGAATTGTCTGATTTCTGGAAATCATGCCAAACTGCTTTGGAAGAAAAATCTAGCTATAAAAGGTGACTTGATTAATGGCATTTCCTCTGGATGAGCATTATTTGGCCTCTTATAACATAATAAAAACATTAAAGTGGCTTAAATATTAGATCAGTGCATCCATATCAATGAGATGCTCCTCGTTACCGAGTGTTACCATCTTGCCAGCACCAGTTTGTCTGAAATTCCGCACTTCTTATGTGTTCAACTGCGTCTCAGTGCAGCACTGCTGTAACAGATCCTCCGCTGAAAATAGCTGCAGTTCTAGGAACCAGCTCCTCATTGGGAATGGTAGGGATGCCATTAGTGGGCAGTTAGCTCTTCCTCAGACTGCTTCTTGGTTCACCATATTGCGAAGCAGCAAGTAGCGATTTCCTTTCTCTCTCCTTCCATAAGGAAAGGTTCTGAGTATGTATTGTGTTCAGTGGCATATTTTACCCTTTGAAATTGTCCAGAGCAGACATACCACAGTGCACTGTGGCTATAGAAATAAATATTTTAGAGACAAACATGTTCAAGGAATTCTAGGTAGCAATTATCATTTTGTGGAATTCTGTGACTCTCTTGGGTATTTCAGAAATATATTCAGTGAAATGAGAGAAATTGAGAATTCATGGAATAAGTTAAAGTTTCATCTTTTTAATCAAACGTTCTTATTTATTAGTAGACAACAAAGACTAGTGTAATAAATTTGAAGTCTTCATAATTCAGTATGACTGGATTTCCAGGTCAGCTAGTTAATTACAATATAAATGAAAAATTTCTACACAGGTTATCTTACAAATGAATAGAAGTATATTTAATTTTTACATTAGAATGTTTTCCTTCTTTTATGAAGTTTGTAATTTGTTGAAGTGCTGTATATGTAACCTGGATTTCTTATGTTTATACTATTTATTGTAGAATGTTCAATTTGAACGCTTGCTTGTTAAAAGTAAAAATATCAGGATTGCTGCTCTTCCAGAGAGCCCAGATTTGATTCTCAGCACCCATGTGGCATCTGTAACCATCTGTAACTCCAGTTCCAGATCTGATGCTTTTTTTCTGGCATCCTCAGTCAGCAGACCCATAAATAGTGCACAGACATATGTCAGGTAAAGTACCCACCCATACACCTAAAAAAAGGGAAACTATCAAAACACAAACATATTATTCACTAGATTAAACATAAAAGATTGAAGACTTTTATGACCTGAAAGGACCCACCACCTCCAAAACCAGCCAACCCAATGGTAGTATCAGCCATTGGTGCTGGATGTGGCTCATGCTTTGAAACTCCTTGGCGCAGCAGCCAAGTAATGTAACTCCATATGGCAGAGGATGAATGTTAACATTTGCATTTCGTCTTCAGAACGAAACCCTGCAGTCATTGAGCACCGGAAGCCAGAGAGGGATAATCCAGGAAGAGCTATTAAAGCTCACCTGGATTCTTCAAACTGTAACCCCAGACTCTTGCCACCTGTGTGTGCACTTTGAAGTCAATGTGACATGACCTATTTCCCCATTAAAAAATGGAATGCATGTCTTTACCACTTTATGATTTGTACTGATTACAGTGGAATTTATGTTGTGGGACTTTCAGGATTTGATTCGTAGAATTCTTAGAAGTTCTGTGTATACCTCTTTGGAATCCTGCCATTAACATGTATGTAGCAAAGACCAGCGGTTTTCAACCTATGGGTCAGATATCCTACATATCAGATCTTTACACCATGATTCATAACAGTCGCTAAATGACAGTTAAGAAGTAGCAATGAAAATAATTATATGGTTGGGCATCACCACAACTTGAGGAAGTATATTAAAGGGTCACAGCATTAGGAAGGTTGAAAACCACTGGCATAGGCCACTTTCTCTGATCATGAGAGACTTCATTAAGAAGGACGACTATCCAACATTTATAGCCAGCTGCCAGCTTGTAACTGAAGCTAAATTAAACAATGTGATCTCAGCAGTATGGAAAGTGGAAGAATGTCAGATTAGCCCCATTCAGATACCTGACCTGCAGAGTTGAGAACAAATGACAAATTTTATTCAAGCTGCACAGCATATCATGGTAAAGATACTTTCTGGTCGTCCTATGCGTGAAGAAAGTTTCTACATGTTTATTCCTCATTATCTTTAAGGATCATTGTAAGTCTTTGCTCTTGTAGGTTACAGCCTTGGAACATTTTCTATGTAATTTTTTATGATATTGTGGAAATTTAGTTTATTTAGGAAATACTGTTTCCAGGGTTGTTGTTTTTTCTTTTAAGGTGAAAATTTTCACTAATGAATTACCAGTGATTTCAGTATTTTATTATAGTGCACATATGCACATATAAGAATACTTTGCTAAAAATGCTTATCTATTTTGAGAATCTTAATTTTGGGCTGGGGAGATGGTTCAGTGGGTAAAAGTACTTACTATACAAACATAAGGACCTGAGCTTGAATCCTCAGAACCCACGAGAAGCTCAGAACAGTAGTGTTAGCATCTGTAATGCCAGCAGTCCTGTGGGAGAGGGAGTGNNNNATTCTTGGCAGTAGGCTGACCTGGCCTGTGCAGCAGGCCCTGCCTCAGACAAGGTCGAAAACAAGAAGCAACATCTGGGGCCATCCTCTGATATCCTGGGTCCTTCTACACATGCATGGCAAGTTATGCACATAAATTTACACACACAAATATACATCCATATACACTAATAGTTAGTGAAATGAATAAGTAAATATTCCTTTATTTTTGGACAAGTGTAAAAGAGTATTTTTTCTTTTAGTTTTAATTTTTATGGAAATGGATTTGAGTTTCACATATTGTCATGTAGATGGCAACATTGGAATTAATCTGTGGCAAGAATTATGATTCTTCCAAAGCACCAGACATTTAGCTGGAATCTCAGAAACTGCTTCCTGATCAATGATTGATTGATTGGTGATCAAACCTAGTGAGTTTATGTTCCAGATAAAAAGAAAATAAAGAACTACTCATGTTGGACAGGAACTATAGGATGTTAAACTAAGATGAACAAAATAGTTAATTTGAAGGGTGACCTTTAAGTGCTCTGCAGTTGAAATGAAAGAATTAAAGAGGTGACCTCCAAGATAGAATGGTGGTTTATGTGTGAGGGAAACAGGTACAATTTCATCCTCACAATATGTTACCCCTGCAGTTTTTTTTTCCTGTAACATTTCATTCTTTGGCCTTTAGATATTTGTGATTATCTTTGAATAAATCTATATTACCATATATTTAATATCTTGAATATTGTGATCTTATTAGAACTACAAATGAGAAGCTGTTCATATTTTTAAGCCAATACCTATCATCTTTTTGTGTATAAAATTTCTCTTTCACAAGTTTATTCACAGTAAGCAGACCTCATTATGCAATAGAGAAGCTTTTTGGGGGTTCTCTCTCTCGGCAGCTATTCTCCATTGGTAGGTAATAGGAGAAGAATGTGATGTATCACCAAGCCATCCCTCCATCCCTGATAGAGTTTTAGGCACCCACACAGACCTCCTTGGTACTTGATGGTCGTCTCGCATTTGTGAAAAATGTCCCTGTTTTTAAAAAGGGCGGGGCCATGGAAGCTTTATCATGGCAAGCTCCTATTGTGCGTTGTATGCACATATATTTGGCTTGCAATTCAGTCCCATTGACAGCATGTTTGTAATTTTAGTGTAAATAATTGTTACTCTATCTTAATGATTTGTCACTGTTGATTTTATACTGTATCTCATGTCTGAGCTGGTTCTGTGTGTTCACTTTAAGAATGTGTGATGGTCCTTATAGATCTCTTCTTGCGGTGTGTGTTGAGGATACTGTTGAATAATAATTCAAAGGCAAGGAACTGATTTGTTAATGCTCATCTTAGCATTGAATTCCCTCCAAGTCGCTTTTGGAGTGCTATCCTTAGAGCATTTAGGTGGATCATACTGTTTTAGACTCTGTGTGGACTGTGCTTAACCCTCAGACAGCTGTGAAGTAGCTTTACACATGTATTATTTTCAAGGTTCTAATAAAGCCTTTTTTTAGGATACTCCAGTAATACACAGATGAAAGTTCTAGAATAGAATATAAACTACATATTTTCAGTAATGAGTCATAGTCACTTATTTCAGTGACGACACTGACAAGCAGGGTCTATTTGAATAAAGACCCCAAGACTCAGTGAGACCTTTTTTCCCCCCTTTAAATTCTAAAATGAATGTATCTAGTTAGGTTTAGGTTCTTTGAAGTGTTGGTGCAAGTGAAACTTTCTGAGACTGCACAGTGGGAAAATCAACAACTTTTGACTTTCTCTTTTAAGGGCAGCAATAAGTAATTTTTATTCAATTTCTATTTAATTTTCTGTAACTACTTTGACATTTTCAAATTATATCACTCATTTTGACATGCAAATGAGTAAATGAATAACTTTGGGATTCAGATGTGAGGAGCCCCTCCTCAGTGCTTAGACATATTACCTCCTCTCCCTCATCCCTTTCCCACCTCCTCTCCCCCATCCCTTTCCCAGGAACAACAACAGTCTAATCTCTTAAAGAGAGTCCTTTTTCCTGAAGACAAGCCTTTGTAAAAACAGCCTTTCTTCTCTAAATTCACTAAAAAGGCTTTGCTTCTTGGCTGATTTTTTTTCCTCCCTTTAAGCTGCATCTTCTCTTTTTAAAAGCTATATTCTGTTGACTGTTTTTGTTGATGTCCACTGATGACATTTCTCTGGTAATTTTCTTCCATTAATTTGGATCTTCTTCTCTTTCTGTGGAATGGTTTCTTTCATTGTCAGTATCACTGATGACATTTTCATCTGATCCATGACATATTCATTTCAGAAAACCCAGCATTGTAAGGCAGTTTTTGGTCAGTGACATTTTGGCAAACACTTGCCAGTGGCCACCAGAGAAGGTCACATACACTTGGTACAAGGAAATAGATTACCCAGAAAGTCTTCTCTGAATGCTAATGGACTGAGTGTACAATGGGAATTGAGGGAGGGGATCCTTTGTATTTCTGTTTCTTTGTTCAGTGTTCTTATATAGGGTCATTCACTGTCTAACCTTGGTAAACTTATTTGAGTTATTTTTAACGACTGGGGTAATAGGAGCCCACCTCAGTGAAATATTTGCAGGCTTAATTATGTTTCAAAAGCACCTTGAGCCTGAATCATTAGTTCATTATAAGAGTGGTACCTTGCATGGCATCGTCCGTCATCAGTGCTTTCTTACCACCCTAGCCTGTGGTCACCTGAAGATGAACGGACATTGAAGGCCTTAAATCACACACTTCATAAAGAGGTTCTTGAATGTTACTTATTACTTAACGTATGGTAACACTGAATGTTTATAATTATCTTAGGAAGATATGATGACTACAGTATGCTCATTATGTTTCTGTAAACATCTAATTTTTTCTTCAAATTAAATGACAAGAAATGAATTCAGTTCATGAATAAAGATTTGCAAACAAGGAATGTTCTTTATATTTTACGTTTATGTTGACTAAAATCCTTTTATATATAGTTATATACTTTGTAAAATGTTTTTACATGGATTTTTCAGGGGAATATATTTTAATGAATTGTCATTTTCAAAATACGCTTTGGGGGGCTAGAGAGATGGCTCAGAGGTTAAGAGCCGGAGGTCCTGAGTTCAATTCCCAGCAACCACATGGTGGCTAACAACCATCTGTAATGAGATCTGGTGCCCTCTTCTGACAAGTAGGCATACATGGAGGCAGAACACTGTGTACATGATAAACAAATAATCTTTAAAAAATATGATTCAGTTCTCTACGTATACTCATATACACAATTGTGATGAAATTAATAGAACAGTAATGTTTTTTTTTCCAGGAAGCACAATTTTTAACTTCCAATTTGTTTGAGAAAATAACCTAATTAACTGTTTACTCTGCTTCTGTGTAAATTTGAGCTTGGCCTATGTAAGTGTCCTGGGATCTGGTCATCAGTGATACTATAGACCAGCTTATTTCTCCATTGTCCTACAAGTGCCTGGCGTGTCTAGTGGGCGGCTTTGTTAATCCTTTGTTTTCACTTGTTACCAGTTCTCTTCCTCTGTCATCTGGGTCCAGTTTGCTAACATATTAAATCATATTCTGACTTCAGAGTGCTTCTTATATATAGCCAACAGATCAGCACTTTCCCAAAGTAGTTTGAAAATTAGGTTATCTATTCTCAGCCTTTTTTTTTTTAATAAAAAGAAAAAGACCACACCCTACCCTCCAGACATGGAGAGCATGGAGAGGTCTTTGAAAGAATTTAAAACACAGAGTTGTCTCCCTGGAGTGGTGCGGGCATGGTGCTGGCAGGACACAGCGGGCTGCCAGAGGGCAAACTGCTAGAGGTGAGCCTGGCATATGCTGATTTCCCTTTGCTCTGCTTGCTCTGTCTTTCC
This sequence comes from Bramus lutescens, assembly GCA_001685075.1. NCBI lineage: Eukaryota > Metazoa > Chordata > Mammalia > Rodentia > Cricetidae > Bramus > Bramus lutescens. The sequence goes on along the minus strand of LOEQ01009967.1, from coordinate 15,997 downwards.
TGCCCTGTGGCTTGCAGGTTTATTAAAATGCTAATGATGTTTATTCTATTTTTATTGGCAGCTCCCCAGATTTGATTATTGATATATCTGAATAACAGTGCAATGTAATATCAAAGCCTCCCTTGGCTCTTTTCTTGGATTTTTGTCAGGAGAAATGAAAGTACCACAATGTCAGATAGATCATACGCATTTTTTAAAATCTGTATAAAGTTAAATGTTGCAAGGGAACTGTTAGCTATTTGGAACTGAACTCTTCATCGGACAGCGATATGCCTTACATGGGCACCTGCCTTAGTGTTCTTTGTCATCTCTGTTGAACACTTAACTGTGGCTGCAATGACTAGCATTGGGGGGGTTCCTTTGCTGTGCCCATTTGCTGGACTTTTCTATGTCAAATTCCACACAAACTGAGTGACATGTTAGCTGGTAGACCTCAAGAATAACCTTGTGTGATTGGCAGAGGATGAAGCTGTTGCTGTTTTTCTGCCTACTCCTTAAAATTGTCAGTATGGGCGCTTAGAATTGTAAAGAACCTGAGGATAGTCATTCTGTCTGTATCTTTTATTTTTGCAGTTTTGAAGCTTAGACTCAAATGTAATTTGGTGGCTCATCATTTTTCTTGCTGCTGGATAGTGCTAAAAATGGAACCTAAGTGCTGTAGTCCTGGGTGCGCCCACCCACCATGCACACACGATTGAGCTTGCAAGTTCTATATTCTTCAGCTTCTGCCTTCTCTTATTTTCTGTCCTGAACTAGAATTGACTGCAGTTTCCCTGGATTATGGGATCTTGTGTTTCAATTTTGCTCTTTGACTGATAAAAACCCCACACATATCGTAAATACTTTGGAAAAGAAAACTAAAACCATATAGAACACCACTAGAGATTTCCACTGTTGATGCTTCCGAGAGTGTCTTTTCTGATAGTGTACGTACCCACATATGTGGTGCGCTTGCACTGTATGTAATGTACTACAGTCCAATGCTCATTAATTTGTTTCAGAATCCTTTGTTTTAGTAGCTACAGACCTGTGTCATCATTCATATTAGCAAAATTTCAGCACATTATATTTAACTCTCCTGTCAATGGTCGGCATTCTAATTATTTCTGATTTTTAATCCTAGTAGTGGACATGTTAATCCATCTTTGTAAAGTTCAGTCTCTTAACAATTAAATTCTTTAAAAGCGTTGATGTGTCTAAGAACCTGCTTGTTTGCACATCTTGCTTATTTTCTTCAAGGAAAGACAATGCCAGTCCTTTTGCATCCTTACAGAAGAATGTCTGTCTCTATGCCCACACCAGTGCTAGATGCTATTTTGGAGCATTTGAAGTGGGCATCGAGCTGGAAGTGGTGTGCTCTCAGCATGTGTGAGGTCTTAGAGTCAAAAGACAAAAGGTTTCACCATTGAGGAACTGGAAGGAACAGTGCAGTAAATCCCTCAGCCACACACATGGATTTCCCTTAAGAGAGTATAGCACAGCTACTGGAGTAGGCAGTCTGTATTTGAATCCTAGCTCTGCCTCCTCTCATTTGTTTGTTGTTGGGCAACCTACTGTCCTTATGTCTCATTTTCTTACCTGTAAAATGGGACAGCAGTAATCTTTACTTTTTAAAAGATTTATTTAATTTTTGTTTCTTCTGGAATTTTCTTTTTTTAATTGAAAATTTTCCATACAATATGGTCCAGTTATAGTTTCCCTTCCTTATCTCCCCCCAGATTCTCCCCATCTCCCCACCCATCCAACTACACACCTTCTAGGCATACTACAGTCCATCTAACAACAGAGCTTAGGTATAGAGTAAGTGCCTAGGACAAGGGGAGAAATAGATGGATCATTATAGAAAGAGGAAGGCTGGAGTGGGAGGACTAAATAGAGACAAGGAGGGAAGAAGAGAGTAAAGGAGGGACTATGGGGAGGGATGACTAACACTAAAGGCCATTTGATGGGCCATACGGCAACCTGCTGTAGTAGCTCACACACACACACACACACACACACACACACACACATTGTTACTATAAGAACATATCTTAGCTGGGGACTTCATAAAAATGTTGTTTGTTTAGTTTTGGACCTAAATTCAAGATTTGGTCTCATTTGTTGAGTTTTTGGTAAGGGACAGCTTGGCTATATCACAGTAGGTCAGATGAGAGAGGAAAGAAAATACTGTTGATAACTTAGCCCGTTCCTTTGTGTTAGATTATCAATTGAGTCTTTTTACCTTCTTTTGTATCCTTTCATTTTCATTGTATACTATACAGTATACATCTTCACAGTTTCTGTACGCCCTTACACATTAAGAACATTTTCTAAAGCAAGTGTACTAGATGTTGTGCATATTTCCCCGTGTCACCTTTCCCTTCTCACCCTATGTCTTCCCAGACAGTTTTACCTCTACCTTTGTGCCATGATTTTCAGAATCTGTGTAATATCTCGCAGAAAAAGCACATAGTATTTTTCTTTCTGTGACTGGATTAATTTGCTTAATATGTTTATCTCCATTTGTGTCCATTTTCTACAAATGAAATAAATATTCTTCTTTAAAGCTTAAAGAAAATTCCACAATGTATTTATACCCTATTTATCTAATAGTTATCTGTTGTTAGATCTTTCTATTCTAGCATCAGTGGTCTCCCGTTTGGATTTCTGGACAGTTTTTAATGACAAAAAGCCTTTTATGTGTGTGATTTTCATACTCTAACTGATGAAAGATAGTTCTTGGTTGTCACTTGGGTTTTCTGACTTTTAGTGATGAACATGAATTATTATTTAACTACTAGAATTGCTATTATCATATTTCCTCTTACATATAGAAAAATGAATAAGCTTTTATTATGCTAATGAGAAAAAAATACTGGATCCTGAGTTGAGTTATCATTACTCAGTGCTATGACCTTTTAAGTACTGCAGTGGGTAGAGAAAAGAGTGACCTCTGCAGAGGTCTAGGGATGTCTGTGGGCAGCAATTTGTGATGCGATAATGGACCTAAGGTTGAGCTTGTGTTAGCCTTTCTTTTCTTATGACATGTTTCTTTCCCAAGGATGTCTTCAGCATGCCACCACTTAGGTACAGTCTTGGCTGCTATAAAACTTGCTCCTTTTCCTCCAAGGTCCAGTATTTCCCAGGTGGATGACGGAAAGGCCTGAATCTGTCTATTTGACTCCTTCTGGCCCAACGCAGGATAGAGAGGTCATTGGAACTCTTGGGGGTCTTAAGAGCTTGGGTGATTTTCCAGGGGTATCTGGAAGCTGCCTCTTCTCTATGGCTTTACCCAAGGCAGGTGTTCTTCCGTGTATCACAGTTAGGAATTTATAGTTATCGTTATTTAATCCGTTAAAGTAAAACTTCTCTCCTTTTTCTCTACAGCTGTCCAAACACCCGACTTTTTTTCTTCTCTGGACTTTTAATTTCTGTCTAGTTTTCTTCTTCAGTTGTAGGAACTGCCTCTACCTTCAGAACACCAAGGTATTCTGGCCTGTGGTTGGAGAGTCAACTATATGTATTTCTGATTGGCAACTCAGTTGGCCTGTTTTATATTCTCAAAGCTAATGATGGGAGCTTCTTCCCCTACTTTTTATTTCACAAGCGAAGTATTGCTTTGTCTAATTACTGTGCTGTAGTTAGAGTTATGGTGAAAGGTCAGGGTAGTCATTGCCAATTAAAGTAGGGAGAAGGTACATTTATAACCATTAGGATCCTTTATGTCAAATTAACGCTGTTCATCAGCATGTAACTGTTTCATAGGATGTGTAAATCTGATCTTGCTATTACAGTGCTCTTAACCTGCTACAGACCATCCATCCGTGCTGCAATGAAAGTATTGCAGGGCACTCGGATTAGTGAGTGGTGCCTTATCATTCTGACTCATCGTCGTCACCTTAGGACCTGCATCCTTACCCATTACAGTGATAGGTAAAGGAGCCCCATCCCCATAAGACCATGGGTGCCATTCTGTTCTCTGCTTATGTGACTTACAGCTCCCAGATGCTGGTAGAGGATCACAATATGCAGACCAAAGCAATGCTGAGATTGATGTGTTTCATCTCAGTAGGTTCTTAGAAATATGAATTGTTATCCTCCCACATCATCATTTGCTTAAGTAGTTTTTGTTTGTTTGTTTTACATCAAATTTAATAGTCATTTGAATCAATGAAAAGGGTGTACGGGAGGGTAGGGTTGGTTTGGCCTAAATGGCAGGGACATGAGAATAGACCTTCTACTTGACAGAACACTGTAGATTTTTCTGTTCAGGGTCATTGTTGGTTATCTTGGGCAGAGGATATGCTGATCTTTATTCTCTGCTAACATCATGACTCTGAAGTTAATTATTGAAAACCACCACTCATTTCCAGGCACTGCCATATTTTCCTGGTCCTTTTCCTTGATTCGATAAGTTAGTATACAGACTTTTTGCGAGTATGTCTCTATTATCAATAAGACTCTACAGACTACTAAACTCTATAGCTCTGTCTGCCTCCGCCAGTGCTATCTACAATCAGGAAACTATAAGACTGACATCAGTTACCAAGGCTTTCTTGTCTTGGCTTCCAGATGCCTTTGTCTTGATTCTCTGATCTGTGTATTTTAGACTTGATTTCTCAAAGCTCTTTGTGAATCTGGTTCACTCTAGTCTCGCTGGTGGTTAGACTCTTCACTGACGATAATGGGAATGATCCCTGACTTTCATCCTGACCTTTAGAACCACATGTGGGACTGAATTGCTTAGGACCTTTAGTCTTGTGTACTAAAATCACTGAAATAGTTTTGGGGTGCCACCTCTGTGGTACTCAACAGACCCAAAAAGCTTGTTTGTGCGCGCGCGCGCGCGCACACACACACACACACACACACACACACACACACACCCCTTACTATGTTACTGATTTAAAGTTGAGTTTTATTGTGGAAATTTGGTATTATTAAAATATTGGAAGACATAAAATTCATATTTGCTTAAGGCCCTCTATTGTGAGGTTGACTTTCTTTTTAAATTAACTCTTTAAAATGGATGTTAAATTTAGTTTTATGTATCTAATAATTTTATCTGTATTGCAAATGCCTCAGTATTTTCTAATTATTTGCTGATAATTGACTGTGCTTTTTATACATTTAAATATAATTGTGAATGTTAGCTTAATAATTGGTTTGTTCTCTGAACTTAGATAATTTTGATGATTGTACAGATGATTATCTAGGATTTTAAAGTTAGAATTCATATTACACCACTTGAAAACATTCTGCTTGGGGGCTTTGCCTTCATTTATTTAATATATTTAATTGTATTTCCTAGAACTTTAGGGAATTTTTTTTTCTTAATGCTACTTTGCGATTTTACTACAAACTTTCCCCTTTTTATTTTTTAACCTTTCTCTTAAAGCCGGTATATTAAGTTCAATATAACTGCAGTAATTATTAATGAAAGTTACCTGTCCGTAATTAGGGTCAGAAGGTCTTATGTAGAAATAATTGTTTCATTTGTTCTGCCTAACACTAAGCCTTGATGTACTAAACGGAACTGGGTTTAGGGTTTTTATGATCACGAATAAATCATTGCTTTCAGAGTTTTTGTCTTTTATCTTTTCTTTTGCTCAGTAGCCAGTATTAAAACGTGGTACTTCTTACATATGAATTTTATTTTGTTTGTGATGTGCTTAAACTAGTGATTCATTCTTACTTTTAATTATTTTACTTCAAAGGAAAATGAAAACTAAATTCATTCTTCATCTACTCTTCATAGGCTGCTTAACATAAAAAAGAGCAGGCATGATTTTTTTTTTCAAGTAATTTTTTTTCTGGGTTTTGTATTTTTTCCTGAAAACCAGAGCTTTCATGTAATGTCACCTTGCATATTTTCATGACTAGATCTATATTTAGTTGTCATTTAGAATGTGAAAACATTTCTCATCAGAAGTATGGTAGAACCCCTACAGCCATACAAAATTACCTATTTGGAATGGAAAAGTCTTTTGAAGAGAAACTTTTCCTCCTTCCAATGATCTTTTAAGAAAATATTTCCCCTAATTATCCCTCATGTGAGTTGTCCTCAACTTGTTCTTCTGTCCTGCTTGCTAGGTGCCCTGCATAGGAGAGCATGGACCAGAAAAGGAATGCCGGCGGGCTGTCAGATGTGGGCATTCGCATATCTAAGAGCGGGATCTGATCCTTGTTTTTGTATTCATTAAATAACAGCCTTTCTTGAAATTCTTTCTTAATTTAAATAATCTGGCTCATTTAAATGATTGAAAATGGAAATATATAACATTCTTAACAGACTTAGTTTAGTTCTTCAAATAATTGTGTTGTCCTGCACAATATTGTTTTAAATTTTCAGTGTCTATTTGCCATGCAAAAAAGTTAACATATTTGCATTAGAAGCAAATTATTATTCTTGGAACTTCAGATTAGAATAGGAGTTTAATTGCTGCTATCATTTTTTTGTGTTTTGTTCTTCATTTTATATGTAAAGCTAGAAGTATATTTTAAGAAAAGCTAATTTTAGGTAGAATTATAAAATGAATCTCAAAACATGTTTTTATGAAAGTGGATGAAAACTGGTTGATACTAAGTTTTCATGGCGACAGATTTATAATTGATTTAAGTGAGCTAAAGGTAGGGAGTGCATTGATTTCAGGTAGAATGCAATTCTTCATAAGCTTTGACACTTCTTTAGAGCAGAAAAATTTAAATTCCAAGTTAGGTAAAAGATATTTTTTCCCCCTTGAATGGATCAAAGATACACAAATAGATATTGAGCTATCCTCATTACATTACTATAGAAATTATAAATTCATATTAAAGATGTATGTTTTGTATTTAATATAAATATGTGTACATTTTCTTTTTTATAAAGGATTTTTTTCTTCCCAGTTAACTTTGTGAACTCAAATAGAGGCAAACAGCAAACTCTCAAGTGAACCAGCACTACAGGTGCTAGCCGCTGGTTGCAAAAACATAAACTAATAGAGTGGTCGCTTGGCCCAATTTGTTCATTGCCACAACTAAGGGAGGAGAAAATTAAAAATCCATAAACTTCTCATAACTTTGTGCCTGTTTTAATAGCACTTACAAAAAGTAAAAAATACCAATCTAATAATAATAACCTATTAAATACCAAATATCTATACCATGTTTTAATACCATATAAACTTGTCTAATCAGAACTCTAGATTATCCTTGTTTAATTGAAGTTTAATTTCAGTTAATTCTTTTCTTGTTTACTCATTGTTCTTTCAAAGACAGCCTATAGGACATGTGTAAGCATCAGGTCATTTTAGTACACTATGAATTAAATTCAGAAAACAAAAATCAGAGAAAGAATGATAATAAATACAATGAAAATGCACTTTTTGTTTAGAAAGTGTAAAGTTCATAGCTTTTAGGAACTTTTATTTTTCTTTTAAGTCATAAATTATTCTGGTGCCAATTAACACCTGAATCTGGCAGGAAAAAAATCTTTATTTACAAATAATTAGTTTAGGAATGAAGAACTGGGAAATTAGGAAGTTCTACTTGCAGCCACACCTAAAATCTAGAACTTCTTACTATTTCTAATGCCTTCTTGACTTTGCAGGTACAGACAGGCTGCTTAACTGAAGGCTAATTGTAGAACAAGGACTAAAGTTTTTTAAAGTTTTTTTTTTTTGTGTGTGTGTGTGTGCTGGGAACCACAGCAGCTGTACCAACCTGCTTTATTTATTTTAGGGTTTTGGGTATATTTGTTTTTGTTTTCTGAGAAAGTTCACAGGAAGGCTCCTTCAGAATATGTTAACACTGGGTATCTATGAGGATTCGTTCCAGGACTTCAGACTTCGTTGTATGTACACAAAATCTGTGTCAGACCTCCTTAAGTGCAAGGTACTTCAGCAGACTGGTTGACAGGTTGTGTGTATATTAGAGAGAGAGGGAGACAGACAGACAGAGGAGATTCTTTACTTATTAAAAAATTATTTGGCTTATATAGATATTCTTAGTTGTAATAGATTCACCGGCTGTTAGAGCAAAGTACCAAAGAAATGTAGGTTGTTTTTCTTAAGGGAGATCTGGTTTCTTGTTAGTCTCTGATTTGTTGTCGGAATTATGGAAATCTTATTTATTATCTTGTCTCAAGGCTTACTGCTATCCAAGCAGTCTTCAGAGAGTAGGTTTTACCTGGGTTTTGGACAGCATGGGTACGCTAGATAGTTTTATGTCATCTTGACACAAGGTAAAGTCGTCTAAAAGGTGGGAGCTTCAGTAAAGTAAGTGATGCCATAATATCCAGTTGTAAGGCATTTTCCTAATTCGTGATTGATGGTGGAGGGCCCAGCCCATTGTGGGTGGTGCCATCCCTAAGCTGGTGATTCCTAGATTCTATAAGAAAGCAAACTGAACAAGCCATGGGGAGCAAGCCAGTAAGCAGCATCCCTACATGTCCTCTGCATCAACTCCTGCCTCCAGGTTCCTATTCCAACTTCCTTGAATGATGAACAGTGCTGTGGAAGTATGAGCCAGAAAAACCCTTTCCTCCCCAAGTTGTCCTTTGCTAATACAGGAATCTGTAGTCAGTGGGTCTGTCCAGGGATGACCAAGTACATCTTTCTGCTGCTTCCCTTCAACCCTTGCATTTATTGTTTTCATGTTCCTTTCTTCTTGTTGAACCTATCCTGTTGTGTCTTTGACATTATTTCTAGCCCTTTCCATGGTGTTTTCTTTTTTTCCTTTCTTGGATTTACCCATCTCTTTCTTTCCCGTCATTCTCCTAGGTTTCCATGGTGTTTTCTTTTTTTCCTTTCTTGGATTTACCCATCTCTTTCTTTCCCGTCATTCTCCTAGTTTGAAGACAATCTTGTCTTACAACATTCAAATTAAATGTTTTTTTTTTGCCTTAGATGGATAGTGGCAATAAATGAATATTTTACATGTTATTGTTGTTGCATTTGTCAAAATACCCCCCAAACTTAAAGAGTTACTAAGATTGATACCCAAGCAATACAAAACTACATAAAGGCAGACCTTGTACAGTCTATTGAACGTCTTTCTAAATGGCAGACTTAAAAGCCTGATTGGATGGGAGCCTTCAGATCACTGTATAATGTATTCTCAAAAACTGTAGGTGCGTGGTGAGAAACAGCCTGTCATTGTTTACAATTTTGGTATTTTTTCACCATAGAATTTTGCATATTTAAAAATATGGTAAATGTAAATTATTTTGATTTTGAAATGTTTTACTACCTACTTAAATTGTATACTTTTGAGTTCAGTCTTCTGGGGGAGTACATGGAGTTTTAGTTATCTGTATATTCATTCAGGTTCATAGATTACTCTGAATTCAGAATCCTGAGAACTCATCAGTTCCTTTTCTTAAATAAAAACATTGCTTAGAGGGCAAAATTGAGGTCAGGATTCCTCGCTTCCTGTAACTACCGCGGACATTCAGTCTTTCCTGTGGAAGAATTTATCATGTCCCCCCTTTTTTAACCTTGAAATCAAAGTTCTTGGGAATACATGTTATTGAAGCATACTGCGTTCATTATTGGGTACATTCAAGTTTCTTGGTCTTTCCTGGATGACTTAGTAAAAAAGTCTGACAGTCTGTGCATAAGAAATAATGTAAATGGAAACATAAGCTCTCACATTTAAATTGCCTTTCTGCTTTGCATAACGGAAAGATCAGTTTTGAGTTTCATAAGTTTGAGCCTAGGTCACAGTGACTCTTTAGACGTCCACTCTCATAACGGTTTGTCATAGCAAAGTTTCTTCTAGTGTCTGCAGATGCCTCTCCTCTTCCTTGACTGCCCCCTTGACTGCTGATTTGGGAACTAGGATTTTGATAGAAACCTTATTTCACCTTCTTATCTAGTTTGCTTCATTAGTGCTGATGAAGTAAGATCTGCCACAAGTGAAGAAACTAGAGATGTGACAGACAACCTGGTACAGATCTTGTAAGGAGACAAGCTAAATTTGATTGACAGATTTCCCTATAATTTTGCAAAGGAAAGAAAATTTTCTTTATTAGCAAGTGAGACAGATGGGCTCAAGTTTTATAGGCTTAGTATAGTTCTGCTTGTGTTTGGATGGCTTTCCCCTCTTTCTTTTTATAAGAAAGTAAGGCAAGCAATTCCAGAATATATGCTAGAGAAGTCAGCAGGTAACTATTATGTAAAATAATATGTAATGTCATATGTATATAATATATATATGATAGATAAAATGTTTCTTTTTCCAGATAGGCACTCGTATAGCTCAGACTGCCCTCATACTTGTTATTGTAGCCGAGGCTGGTCTTGAACTTCTCATCCTTCCTCCTCTACTTCCCAGGTGCTGAGATCCCCATCTTATACCCCATACCTGGTTTAAACAGTACTTTTCAACAGAGAAATCCAGCTTGCATACCCTTAATCAGATAATCAAGCATCATCACCAGTAGTGGACAGTGCACACCATCAGAGGCAAGCCTGGGCAAGCGCAGCTTCGGTTCCATTGTTCTTCCCCAAAAATGGTTGGTCTGCATTGAGTCTCAGCAGTGCAGTCAGAGCAGTCATGACCATAGGCATCCTGTAAGACTAGTGGAATATACTTTAGGATGGTCAGTGTGGGGAACGGCAAGAACAGGAGTTTAAGAAATGTGACAGTTACTTGCATTGTGCAGTTATTCATTGCTTTTTGGATCGAAACAAGCAAAACTCTGAAAACTATGATAGGGATAAGTGGAAATACAAATATGTATAAAAAGATCGTGTCAGAGTTATTTTCTTGGCCATGATTGTGATGTATAATGCACCTCACTAAGAGAATGCTTTTAGTCGATAAATGCTGAGTACTTAGGCAGGGTGTTTGAAATTTATTTTCATACATACATGTTGAGAAAACAATGAAGGAGATGATGTGAAACATTAACAATTGATGTGTTCAGTGAGAGATTCAGGGGTATACATGAAAAACCTCTTTTCTGCGTGTTTGAAATGTTTCATAATTAAAAATTAAAAAGGAAAGAAGCAAACATAAGGTCTCTACGCACATGCAAAATCAAAAACTGAGGGACCCAGACTCAAGGAAAAACAGTGAATAGCTATCAGCTAACATTGAACATTGATTGACACCCCAAAATATTCAAGGCAAAAAGGAATATTTAAAAAAAATATAAGCTTCATGAAAAGAGCACTTAGGTGATGTAGGATATTTTAACATTAGGTATTCTTTTCCATTCCTGCTAAATTAATGGATCATTAACTTTATCTTAGCACAAGCAGGAAAGATGTTGTCATGTGTAAAAAGTAAGTGTGGATTGTGATGTTGGAATTGGTATGGAAGTTGAGGTGCTTAACAGGCTGCTAAAGGAAGTCACTTTCATGGCCTATCTGTAGATTCACCCATCAAAGGCAAGAAAATCCGGGCTCTTTTATGCTTACCAGGTGTGCAGTCTCTTCATAGTCAAGGCTAAGGAAGTAAATGTTAGGTCAGCTTAGGTGATGGAGACATGAACATGAAGGACCTGGACATCAACAAGAGTTTTGTTCCAAGGAAACAGTCTATTGCCATGACAGCGTTTCACCTGTGTACTTTATTTGAAGGTTTATATGTAACAATAATGTTTAACCAGCCATTTACTGACTGTTTCATCTATTTAATAAAATTATCTTCCTCCTTTATAAGAGCATACCAATACAAATTATCTGGCATTCTCAAGGTACAGATTAGTTATGTATTTCAGTGACAGGGTGGGATTTGATCCTGGACTGCTGAACCTGCCTTCCCTTATTTCATAATATCTCTTGTTTTCTCTAATTCATAAACGGAGTTATCAAAATAGTGTTTACTTTATATGTAAAGCGCCTGTAATAGGATATTTAGTTTAAGGGATACAGAAATGGTACATAGGACATAGATCCCATCCTCAGGGTATCTGTGTACTGTGACATGAGGTAAGGATGTCTATAGTCACTGTCAGCATATATGGAACACTACATGCCACAGCCTAATGATGGGAAGAGAGTAGAGGATCATTAGATCCCTTTATTACAGTAGCTGAATTTTGGTTTTATTGTTAGCAGAGTAAGAAGCTCTTGCTTTGCCTCAGTCATAATGTTCAAAGAAGGACAATGGCAGGCATATAACTTCCTATTTAAGAGATTATGTCAACAGGAGAGTGTTGTGATTCTCATTTCATAGTTCACAGTGCTGTTTCTTATCCAGAGCCTGCACCACACCTGCCACCTTGTGGCAGTCTTAAGAATTACATTAAGAAATGTTGAAGATGAAATTGACGTGTGTGTGTGTGTGTGTGTGTGTGTGTGTGTGTGTGTGTTTACGTCCGTCCTTTGAGACCTCCCGGAGACACTAGTAGGTATCCTTAGAATGTGAATTTTCACATTGCCATAATTTATCTCATCACAAACATTCTGACATATTTTATTATTTTTTGTCACCTATAGGTGTAATTCTCTATAATACAGTTTGTCTTTATTTACATAGAGGTAACAATATTTCATCTTCTCTTTGACCTGTTTTGCTTGATAAAATATATACTAAGGTTTATTAAAATTCTAAGACATCTTTCTAATCAGGCAGTTTGGGCTGCCAATGGTTTGTTGTTCCATGGGTGGAAGGTAGAAGCGAGAAGGAAATCTGAGTAAGGATGGGGCCATAGCCTCGTTTGCTTCATTGCAGTGAGTCTCTAGCTAAAGACTAATTGTCAGGTTTTCATTGGTTTGGTTTAAATTGTTCAAACCACCAAAGTAGAAAAGAAAATTTCATCAATTTTAATCTTTGTTTTTTGAGTTGGGTTCAAGTATTTCCATTTATTTAGAAATCTCCCTCCCTCCCTCCCTCCATCCCTTCCTTCCAATTTATTTACATTTAGGGAACTTCCAATACACCAGACTTCCAATATACAAGATTTAATTTTATGAAATTATTTCGCATTTTCAAATTGATTGACTGTTACAACATCAAATGTTAGATCATTTTCCTCTGGTTAGACACTGTTTCCAGTTTACCTCTGTCCAGTGGTGCTGTCCCTCTGTCAGTCTACACATTTGATAGCATAAAGTAAATGAAGTATGCTTTGCCACACTTGATACTTTTCCCCAGTAAGAATTAATCTTTCATACAGTTTTATATAGTTGGTGATTATTTTTATCTATGTATTTGCCAAAACTTGTGCATATAATTACTTCTAGCATCTCTGCCCCCCCCCCTTTCTAGGGTTATTTTTCTTCCTCATTCATTGCAATTTTGAGCTTATTCTCTTGTGGACCATGACAGGATGCAGCCTCTTCTTTTCTTTATTTTTCTGGTAAGGAAAATAAATAGTTGAGCGAAAAAGGAATGGTCAATTCCCCAAGGGGCTCCTTGGAAGGTAAAAGGCACATTTAAATTTTCGTTTTGCCATTTCTGAAACTTAAGTACAGGTTATTGTAACACAAAGCCTGAGTTCCTGAAATTCAAAGAACTTTAATTCTTGCTCTACTATGGTTGCTTCTCTGAGACAGTGATTTGGATTGGTCTAGCTACTTGGACTAGAGAAAGGGCACAGAAATCCAGAAACTGAATGAGGTAGGGGAACACTTGCCTTAAAGTGACTGTGTCTGTAGTGGAAACGAAATGGAAAGGACACCCAGAGGTATTTTAGGGGCCATGAATTAAATTAACCCTCCCCTGAGAATTTACAAGTCCTCTGACCTTCACCCTCTCTGTGTACCAAGGAGGTGACAGCATAATGGAGATTTTAAGATTGTGGATCAATTCTGGGGATTGGAGCCCAGTGTCTTACTGTCCCTTTTGCAGCCTGTCTGGCAGGAGTGGACAAAGGATTCATGCCACCTCTTTCCCCCTTTAGACAACTGAAGTGACCGATTCCTGCGTAGGAAGTTTCTACTAAGAGAAGGAAAGCTTAGAGCCCCAAGGCAAGCAGAGATGGAACTCATCTCCTCAAGGGAGCTTCACAGTGTGACCGTCAGTCCATGCGCTGTGTAGGGACACTGATCTTGTTGGAAGCCTTGGGACTAAAACAGCAGGGAAGGAAGGGTTGCATCCTGATGGCACTGGCCGCCTAATTATGCACAACTATTAGCCCTACCTCATGTTAGAGCCCTGAAGATGGCCCTCAGGGGCCGAAACTCCTCTGCACGGCTCCCTTTGCCAGGTCAAATAAATCTCTATTTTGTGCTTTGCACGACAGTTTAATTGGCTTATTGAGGACAGGAGGCTCAGCATAGCTTGCTTGGACACAGGCTATGGCCCTGAGTTTGAAAACATTACTACATATCTGTGTGTTTCCCTCTTGACGTTGATAGTGATGCCTTCTAAATTGTGAAAAACACGTGTTTAGTTTAGGAAATGGTGGCTTTAATACTGTTCCTCCTTGAGCCATGTAGTTCCTTTGCATACTGAGAATGGAGGCACCTACAATTTTGATTTCAAATAGCGCTTTAAATCAGGCTGATTGCTTAGGTTTGTTCCTCCTCCAATACTTTTTTATTACCTGTATGATAAACTTTGTAGAATTGGAACTTAAAATACCCTTGATTTTTCTATAGTAAGTACTGTAAGGTACTAATATTTCCATGTGTTCACTAATGAAAGTGGGGCAGCAGAGGGCCAGCGAGTTACAGCTGTTAAACCTGGTGTGGTACGGAGATAACGCAGTCTTGACAACGGATTAATGAACTTCAAGGCTCTGTCTGGCTCGAACCCTGTGAGAATGAAGTGTTCTAAGACTTGCTCTAGGAATGCAGTTCTCTCTGTCATCCTGGAACACTTATTTGCATGTATTAAACTGTTCTGTATCGTATTTGTCTGACAAGGAATGTGTTCTCACTCTCTCCCTCATCGTCTTCCCCCACTGCCTCCTCAGGGCCTGAGCCTGGGATCTTCATGTTTGCCACATGAGCACTTTGGCTACAGTACTCTGCTCAGACCGTCTGAACTTCAGATACATTTTACTAGTCACAAATTATAGTCTTAAATCCACCATCGACAGTGTGATTAATTAGAATATGCCAGTTTACAGAAAATTGGGTCTTGTTTTATTATTAAATTAAGAATGTCTTTGAAACTCTGTTAACAAAGCAGCTATTTTCTCTGGTGCCATTGTTTCTTGATGCTACTGAGTCTGAATTAAAACTGCGCAACTTTAGAACAATGTGTTTAAAGTGGTGTCCTTTTCTACCACATTTGCTTTTGAAAATACATACACTCACAGTGATCAGTTGAATTACTTGAATTGTTAGTTGTGTTTATTGTCATTAGATGTGAAGGTAGGGTCACTGGTTTCAGTTCACTGGGCTGTCGAGGTAAAATAGACCAACTAAAATTTTTGTCAGTATTAGTCAGATTTTGAATTTAATTATTTAGCGAGTTTCAGTAGATTATCTGTGTCAGAGATTTCTGCTAAGCAGAGTCTCTCAGACATAGTATTATATGATTGTGTGGAATGGGTTAAAATATGGCAGGACAGATTACTGGGAACAGTCTTCTTGTCTGCAGCAGCTGATTATGAATTAGAAACGTTGGAATGCTTGGTATTATCTTTGCAATAGATTTCTGCAGAAGTTGGCATCTACCTTTGGCAAGTTACCAAACCCATATATCTTGGCCTCTTAATGTAATTTTATTCTTATATCAGACTCAAAAAATATTTTTAGCTACGGAAAATTGCTTCCTCTGAATGACAAAACCATTTAACAAGGGTGTTTCACTGTTAGAACCCCTCTCCCCCACCCTGTGCATGTGTGTGTGTGTGTGTGTGCGCGCACGCATGCGCG
>LOEQ01009966.1:10824-30987 GCA_001685075.1 Bramus lutescens | reverse complement strand
AGAATGGATAAGGAAAATGTGGTACATTTACACAATGGAGTACTATACAGCAGGAAAAATAACAACACCTTGAATTTTGCAGGCAAATGATGAAGCTAGAAATCATTTTGAGTGAGGTAACCCAGGTAGAGAAAGACAATTATCACATGCACTCACTCATAAGTGGTTTGTAAACATAAAGCAAAGGAAACCAGTCCACAGATCACAATCCTAGAGAACCTAGACAACACTGAGGACCCTAAGAAAGACATGCATAGATCTAATTTACATGGGTACTAGAAAAAGTCAAAATCTCCTGAGTAAATTGGGAGCATGGGGACCTTGAGAGAGGGTTGAAGAGGAGGTGAGGCAGGGAGGGGAGCAGAGAAAAATGTAGAACTCAATAAAAATCAATAAAAAAGGGAAAATGATAATAAAAAGTAAACAAAAAGAACTACAAAAATACTTTTGTAAAAAATATTCAAGAATTTTTAATAAGTAGTCTTTTTAGCACATTTTGATTACAATTATATAGAAAAATTAGTTACCATTCAAACTGAATAAGACTAAGCATAACTAAAATATTTGGCTTTTCATCTATTTCTCTTGGCTTTGTTTTATTTCTCTCTCTTATTTTCTAACTTTTAATGTATTTTCATCCAATGTTGCATTCACAGTGAAAGCACTGGGAGATGCTATATTTACCGAGAGGTGAAGAAACAACGTGGATAGAGAAGGAAGGGAAAGAGAAAGGAAGAAGAGGCAGCTGAAGAAAGGAAACAGGAGGAAGTGAAGCTTGAAATAGAACCAACCCAGGGAAAAGGAAAGAGAGGAAGAGAGAAGGAGATAAAGAAGGAAGGAATAAAGAAGAGGGAGACTAAGAGCAGAAAATAAAACCAACACAGAAAAACTCTTCCCATTTTCATGGTTCCGCCCATCTCATTTCATATGAACTAGAAAACAGTTCTCTTCAGGAAGGCCAAGGTTCAGTGTTTGCTGAATGAAGCTGATAGAATGGAAACTTAAGTATCATCAAGGGTCTTCTCCACACCCCTCTTCCCAACAAAGCAAATCACTTTTTATTTTTAATTTTGGTTAATTTTACATACCAACCACAGTTTTCCCTTCCACTCCTCCTCTTGCTCTCCTCCATAATCCCCAGCCCATCCCACCCCATTCCTCCAAAGGGCGAGGCCTCCCATGAGGAGTCAACAAAGCCTAACACATTAAGTTGAGTCCAGAGCAACTGCCTTCCTCTGTGCATCAAGGCTATGCAAGGCATGCACTATAGGGAATGGGCTCCAAAAAGCAACCTTATGCACCAGGGATAGATCCTGGCCCAACTGCCAGGAATCCCTCAAACAGACCGAACTATACAACTGTCGCCCAACAGAGAGCCTAGTTTGATCCTATGCAGGCTTTCCAGTTGCTGGTCTAGAAGGTGTGAGCTTCCTCGAACTAGGTTAAGCTGTCTCTATGGATTTCCTTATCATGATCTTGAGAACAATTATGGGGTTAGGTAGAAACCTGATTATAAGGAAGTTCCTATGTATCAATAAGGATAAACCCAGCTAAGACTTCCAGCAATACTAGAGAGGGAGCCTGAACTGGTCTTCCCTTGCAATCAGATTGGTGAATACCCTAACAGCCATCATAAAACCTTCATCCCGTAACTGTTAGAAGCAGATGCAGAGATCCACAGCCAAGCACCAGACTGAGATCCGGAAGACCAATTAAAGAGAGAGAACAGGGATTATAAAGGCCAAGATCTTTTCTGTAGCCCTCAGGGGGTGATGCTGAGATATGAAAACTTAGTTTCACAGTACCTAGTTTGGGAACAAGCTTTTGACCATTAGAGCTCCATGTTCTCCAGAAGAGTTTGGCAGCACCTCCCTGTATGTGTTTGATTGAATGTTTTTAAGGGCAACTAAGGACAGAGACGCAGTTCACATACACTTTGAGTTTTAAGCTTTTAGTCATTAAAAGTTTCTGAGATACTATCTCGGCAGTGAGAAACCATCATTCAATGACTTAGGCAACGCAGCTTGCAAAGTACCTCAGAAAATCTGTGGACATCTTCAGTTACAGAATCTATGGAGCATGGCGTGTATTACTGACTATTATATTTATTGTCAAAGCCGAAAATGGCTGTAGATGAATACATATGGAAGAAGGCAGTATATTCATTTCGTTGTATGTACATTGCTGTGGTCTGATGTTAATGGCAGGACCTTCCTGCCTGCTTGGGGAATGGGCCTGGAGATGTGACAAGGGAGAGAGATTCTATGTTGCCTATGGTGGCCTCAAAACAGCAATCATCCCACCTCCACATTCTGAATGCTTGGATGACAGGTCTACAGGAGACCTGGTTGTCATCTATTAGCTAAGGGCACAGGTACTGATACTTAGATTCCTACACTCTATTTGCCCCAGTGCTATTTTTGCATGAGAATAAAGGTTTTATTCCAGAGGTTCTAAATGTGACTAACCCTAAAAATAAACAGAAGAGTAATCTCAACAAACAAAATAAAAACAAGACAGGACAATGGTGAACTTAAAACATGTTTCTGCTAACAAATAACAAGCAAGGATAGAAAAACCCAATGACCCTGCACAGCTAATGAACTTTAAGAAAAAATCAAAAATAAAACAAAACACAAAAGCAAAAAATAAAAACACCAGTTACTCCAGGATTCACAGGATCTAGACAGTAAAGAAGATTAATGATGAGTGAATGGCATCAGGTGTCCTTCAATATTCTCTGGAATACCTTGGGGATGCATTTGTATTTTAATATACACAGCAGCAGGGATGAGCTAAGCTAAGCTCTTACCAAATTTGTAGTTACTGTGTTTCAGGAGGAGTCTCAGTCGGTGTAGCCTTCCTTCTGGGGTAGCACTTGCTAAGCAAATGCACATTCTATAAGGATCTAATAGTGAAACTGAAGAACTTTAAATGAAACAAAATTGACGAGGGAATTTATTTCAATATTTTCTCTATAGCTTTGTTCTGAATAGCTTTAATGTGTGCTGCAAATTTTCACTGGACTGACAAGAAACACTCCAGGTGCCTCAGCTTTCCAAAATTGCTGTCACGAGATACCAGAATAGTAATGATGAATTGCAAAATAAACGCAACAGATAGAGTGAAAAATGACGGACTCAAATTCCCAGTGATAATTCACTCCACTGACTTGCTGATGTCATAAATAGGAAAGTGAAGACTGAGTTATTCGTATTTAGCAAAATTTTAAGAGTCAACTATCACAATTGATCCAACACTTGAATATCAAATGTCTCTTCTCTGTTTGTCTCTCTTGAAAATTGATAATAGGAATCAAAGAGATTGCCAGTCAACAGAATAAAGCAAAAGAACCAAAGCAAAAGCCAGACAGTTTTTGGAAGCTTTATGTTGCATAAGTAATGAGCAAGGTGTTTTATTAATTTACTAATTCAGGGGTGTGTATGTGTGTGTGTGTGTGTGTGCAAGAAAACATTTACAGAACATAGTTAAGCAAAGAAACTAATGTATTTATTTTTATAATCAATTCTTATCTCTTGAGTTTTTTATTAGATAATCTTGCTATTGTGTGTTATGTTAGCTCTCAATGTCATTTCTGCAACGTAAAGAAAATTTTGCAAAGTGATGTTGATTGGTGAGTTACTCTGAGCTCATATTTTACCATGGGGCATAGATTCCTCCATGAAGAGGCACCTGAGTGAGAATCACCCAGATATAGACACATCTTCTGGCTTCCTGAGCCTGTTCCCTCAGCAGGCCCCACAGGCTTCCAGACATGACTTGTATGGGTATTTACAGCTTCTGTCTTCACACTCCGTTACTTGAAGCCTTATTTGCTCTCTGTGTCTGTGTTGGAACAAGCTGTACTTACCCTCCTTTCCCCCCTCTCTACGTCTCAAACACTGTTGATGTTTGTAAAATAACTTCCTTCTGGAGGAAGGAAGGATTCAGTAAATTTTCTCTGGTAGGAGCGGTTATTATTTTCTGCCCTATTTCTGCCATAATGAGAGCAGTATTGCAGCCACAGCAAACTAGCAGCTACAGAGAACATTAGTTAGCGCTGTCTTACCTTGTTTCTTATCCCACATGCTGTCAAACATAAGACCTCCCAAATGGATAAACATCCTTCCTGATTGCAATACAATGTAAAAATCTTCCTATGTTCTTGTTTCTTCTCTTTCTCTATATACATGCTACATAATGCATGCCTGTGTATTGCTTCATGGATATAAAGAAATTTCCCAGAGGAAACATGCTTCCCTATTGCAATATTTTACTATTGCTCCACTTTTACTAAAATACTCCAGAAAGAAAGAGATTTTTCTAGCATGAGAAAGTAAGTCCTGATCATTATAGCTGTGCTGAGCTTTTAAAAATAATATGTAAGTTTTATTATGTAATTTTAAAAGCACAAAATTTTAATATCATGAAAACATGTGTTCTCTGTGCATGCATTAAGCACAGATCGACATCATTAGCATTAGTTCTTAGAAGAAACATCATAAGTACTCCTTTGAAGATGCTAGTTTGGAATGGTAACTTTGAGGCCCATAGCACTGGAAATGATCTCACTTAACTTTTGCATTGCATCATTATTTAAAATTGTCTTGATCCAATATTGTACAAATGTACTAACTTTTCAATTAATATAAAATAGTTATTAAAAACACTTTTTTACATAAATTTTTGTATGTAGTTGGGTGTAGAGAAGAATCTGTATAAACTTCTTATGAAGCATGTACCGTGAATTTCATCTCATACTTCTTTGTTAGATAACTTTGCTGTGATGCTTTGTGTTAGCTCTCAGTGCCAGTTCTCCAAACTGACAGACAACGCACATTACAACAGTTGTATCATGAGCCGACAGCATTACCCCACAGCACACCACTGTGAGGATTCTGTCTATCCTCCGCTTCCTCAACCAGGGCTGTCATGCATTGTCCATTCACACTATTAAATAGTAAATGCAGAATTTGAAGCCAAGAAGAGTAAAATTCAAGTGCTATACTGCAGACTATCTGTAAATTAGTAATAAATTAGCAGTGATATTATTTTAAAAGTTTACTAGCATTGTGATAGTGTTATAGTGATGAAATCATTAGATAATAAAACACTTCTCAGAATCCTATATTCAAAGTCACCCTTTCAAATATGTTTAGTTTGTAGCCTAATTCACTTAATTTTCTAACAAATATATATATATTATATTATATTATATATGCTATGACCTAATTATCCCATTACCCAAAAGTTAAAAAAAATCATTGTATATTTTTTAAGGTTAAAAATCTTGTCTTATATAGTGGGTAATTTTCTTAAAATTAACAATATCTAAGCAATCAATTACTAATAGTGTATCAGAATCTGAGAAATTCCAGCCCTGGATTAAGGAGCTTTGTTTGTATTAGAGATTAGTTCCTCATCAACTAGGGCGAGAATATGTGGACTGAAACACTATGAATACACATTGGGTGGAGAGTCCTAGGGTTCTGAATTGCTGGTTTTTTTCATGACTATTTTGATGATATGTTAGATGAACTTCAGGACAATTTTCATAAACTTGTAAATATAAAAACCATAAGTGAAAATTCAGAGTCCTCTTTACTCATCAATAAACTGTGACAAGTGACATGTGACATCCTTCCAGGATCAGCTACAAAGGAGTGTGACCTGAGAACCCTAAAAGCCTTTCTCTTTTTTTAGTAGGATCCCATGTTAGTTTTAAAGGTTTTTTTTTGTTTGTTTGTTTATTTGTTTTTTGCTTTACCTGTCTTAAATCCTTACTTACTGTGTGAAACACTTTTGTTTCACTTTGTGTCTAGGTCTGAAAATTATGCAGCCCTCTCTGGAAAACTTTGCCATGAAAATTAGACAAAATAATACAATTAGAGATACTATCAAAATCCCAGAATATTATTTCCTTTACTTTTCTCAGAAAACCACTCAATAAAGTACACAAACGAAGAAACAGGCAAATGATTCATCAGTGAAGCCCTGGAAGGTCCTACTGAAGAAAATAAAGCTGTTCTTGTGTCTTCAATTGAAGACTGTTAGCAAGAGGCACTTTCAATAGCAAAATAGCAGACTCATAATAAATAGCCCCACAGAAAAATTTTATTCTTCCTCAGCTCATTTTTCCATGTGAATTTCAGCCCTAACCCTGTGAGGTACCCATTGTCAGTGATGAGTGAACATCCCCCCTACATACATAGAATGACACTCCGAAATATCTGTCTTCTTTTTGGATAATAGAGAAAATAATCTCTCGAATCATTCTCTTAATCTATTCTCAGTTCAGGAATGCAGGGAAAGAGCTGAAAGCCTCTGAAGCCAGGAGAAATACGCCAAGCTTTGGGGAGCATGCTAAACACTCATCTTTGGCTGGAAGGACAGCAGCTTTAATAGTATGGACAAGTTACCAGCATCTCACGGTGTTAGCTGCTTCCGAGATCTCCTTCCACAGCTCTTCTTGCTGGTGCTGTCTGTGCCATGTGCACATAGCCATGTTTCAGAGGAGTCAAGAGAATCAAGAGTATGGTTATTGATGTGAGAGAGCAGAGGCTATTACTTCAAAGAAGCTGAGCTACCAAAATCAAGAGAAAATACATAGTAGACAGGCAATTATCATTTATACCTTTGCTTCTTTACTAACAGAGAAAAAGAAGGACAATGTCTTTAGACAAAAACATTTTCACCTGCATCACTCCTAGCAGGATTGGAGGGTGAAAATGACATCATGCGTTAAGGGACAACAACATGACTTTACATCTTAAAATATACAGGACTTTCCAACCCACAGTAATGATGGATCTGAGACCAAATGTTCATAAAACTGTCTATTCAAATCATTACTATTGTTCACACATATAATGAATGACAGAGAAGACCAAGAAACAAGACTATGCAGTGCTGTGATATCAAGATGTTGTGATATATAGGTTCTATATTCCCAACTAAAATGATATGAAATTTACTTGCACTATTTAATCAAAGATTATCATATATATAAATTGGCTTCTTTAAGGATGAAGATGTCATTTTAAATCAGAACTCATAGAATGCAAGAGTATCTTCTTTCCCCTATCCTTTGTGATTTTTTTCTTGAAAAGAAAACCATAAATAGTAAACAATAAGATGAGTCTTGCATATTAGTTGTGTGGAATCTTGTTGAGAATATAGATAAGAAAATGAGTCATTTCACATATATTGTGCAGTACTGTATCCATGAGGCACAGAGAGTAGGAGATATATTAGGGAAAGAAAGTGTCTTAGGGGAGAATGTGCTGGAGATAGATTAGGAATTTACCCCAGGATTTAGAGGGAAGCATAAACATGTTTGCTGAAGGCCCCAGCATGATTATTCCTACTGGAGTGTACTTGCACCTTTGAAGAAATCTTATTTTTAATTAGTATGTGAAGTATCAGATGCTATAGAATCTTAAGCAATGTGAACCCTAATGACCAGCCTGGTCCCAGCTCCCAAGTCCCTGTTCCCATATTCCTCTCCTTTTTTTTTTAATTTTCCTCTTTTATGTCCCAAGTGCCTTTTTTTGCCATCCCCTATCCTTCCTCACTACCTATTTTTGCCCTTTCTTGATATGGAAATTATAAAATACTGTGCAAGGAGAAGATACCTTCTATCTGTCGAAAAACATAAAGGTGGAGAAATGTACCAAGTAGATTTTAAAATACCAGAATAAACCAAGTTCCTGATTCAGAACACAGATAACAGTCATAAAGATTTACTAAGGAGCTGAACCGAGTGACAGAAAGCAAGGAAATAGAAATGCTGTTGCCTAGGGTTATGCTCATGCTGTTAGATGCTGGTCAGAGAGATGGGTGGGAAAACCTGCTGGTCTCAAGATTGTGTGAGGAGAACTATTTGTGTGAACTTGAAGGATGCCACACAGGCTCATGTTCGCAGGGCTTAGCTGTCAGCTGATGGACTGGCCTTGTCAGTGTTGTATTGTTTTGAAGAGACACCATGACCACGGCTATCTTAGAAAGTAAAACTTAATAGGAGTGTCTTACAGTTTCAGAGGTTTAGTCCATTATCATCATGGTGCGATATTGCAACATGCAGGCAGACATGGTGCTAGAGAAGGAGCTGAGAGTTCTACATCTTGATCCACAGGCAACAGTAAGTGAGCTGTATTCAACACTGGGCTTAAAAATAGGAGCCATCAGAACCCACCCCTGCAATGCACACCCACTCCTAAATTCCACATCTCCTAATAGTGCCACTCCCTTTGGGGGCCATTTTCTTCTGAACCACAACATGGGCTTATGGATAATTTTCCAGATCCAAATATTACTATTACTCTTATCTAATGATGGATGATTCTCCACAGGGTTACAGTATAAATAGCTCTTGGGAAGTCATGGGAATTTGGGAGTTGAAACTGGCTGAAGGAAGCAAGTCATTGGATAAAGACTCTGGAAAGATTTCTCCTGTCTCTAGCCCCTTATCTACTTCTGTTTTCCAGACAACATTGAAAAGCAGCTTCCCCCCTTTTTCTCCTCCTGCTTCAGGCTCAAAGCAGTGGATCTTAATGACCCTAATGGAAAATTCTGAGAGCACAGCTCATAATAACCCCTCTCTTTAAATTGACATCTCACACTTGGAGTATCTCATTGAATTAGTTACCTTCACATAATATTTCCCATATTTATTTTAAATATTATATTTGTGTCAGTTGTTTTTTTTTCTTCATCATTTTATTGAAGCATATTCTACATTTGTAACCCAAACTAGCAGTGAATTTGTGAACTTCCTGTCCCAACGTAAGAAGGGTTGACTCTTTTACTCTGAAACACAACTTCATTTCACCTGTCCATCTCAAGATAACTTTGGGTAAATAGAAAATCCCATTCTCTCTGTATTGGAGACTCTTCATCCTGTTTACGTTACTGTGAACATGGCCAGTGAAAATTTCACTCCTTGTACTTTGGCAAGCTGCTTTTACTTTCAGACAGATTATTTCCCTGTTTCTGATAATTTAAAATCCATTCAACTGTGGTGAAATATGTTTTCATTTTGTCTTCCATATGCAAGGCTATGGGATCATTTGCTGTGAGTTTCCTCCTGGCTACTCACTTACTAGAGAAGCTTCAGTAATTTGTGTTTCAAGATGAGTTAGTTCTTCCACACACTTTAGTGTCTGAACTTGTAGGGTTTCTAAGTTATTAATTCCAAAACATCTCTTCTCCACTCCTTCTTTTTTGAGTGAAATATCATTGCTTGTGTGTTTTTGAGGAACCAATATCCTCTTATGCTTCATTTGGTGTCTTACTTATTTGATAATTTGATCCATTTCCTTATCTATCATGTATCCACTGGGTCTTTTATTTCAAACAACACAGTTTTCATGCATATAATTTTTTAATTAAAAAAAACTTTAATTTTATTTGTGAGTGTTCTGCATGTATACCTGCATGCCAGAAGAGGTCATCAGATCCCCTTGTAAGATGGTCAGGACTCAGTGATGTGGGTGCCGGGAATCGAACTCTGGAAGAGCAGCTGGTGCTCTTAACCACTGAGTCATCTCTCCAGTCCTCATGCATAGAATTTTCTGCTGAATCGTTAAGATTATGGCTTTTTTCATATTTTCAATGCCAATTGCTTTTAATTTACAATATTTATAACTTTCTTCTTTTAAATTTGCAATCTATCTGTTCTACTACTTCTGTTTCCTCTCCCAAAGCTTGTTCATCTGTGTTTCCTTCCATTTTACATATACCCCAGTGATTTAGTACTAATTTTTATTAGAGGATTACCTTACTGTTTTATGTTTCTAAGATAGTGTCCCCACGGAACTCAAGATGGCTCTGTACTGGCTTTGTTACTGAGACTGGAATTGAACGAGTGGTCTATCTGCCATCTGCCACGACCTTCCACTGGCTGGGGTTGTAAGTGTGTGCCACCATACCTGGGGGTAACTTATAGTCTTTTGAATAGTCTTCTGCCATTTATACTTTTGAGTGCTTGGAGATGTGATAAAAATGCATGTAGGTCCTGGACAGACTGAAAGTTGAGGAATGTGAAACCCAGCTCCTGTGAAACACACCTCTACTGATATTTTTGGAGGGACATAGAATACCATGGATCATGTTGTCTCATCTTGGGTATTTTTTTAAGGAGACTACTGCTCTTGATTATAAAATGATGACTATTTTGTTTTAGAAAAAAAAAGCCCAGCAAATATTTTTTTTCCCTTCCTTTCCATTCCAACCCAATGTTTGCTTTCAAACTGGTTTATTTACTATATCCTACCGACACTGTATCTTACCTATTATTTTCCTCCCTTGTTTAGGAGATTTCCTCTTAGTTAAATGTAGAGGAGACACAGGATAGCCTAGGTTAATAGTATATCGTGTGTTCTTACCCATACTTCATCCCTCTATCTTTTAGCACATCTTCATCCATATTTTCACGTACATTCAAAAGTATACCCTAGACTGTTTTCATATCCAGCTTTTTATGGACCACTACGAAATCCTGAGACTAACCTGACACTCTTCTTTCTCAAATGATCCTCCTGGAGCCAATTCAATTTCATTGATTCTGTTGTTTTCTTGGGCTGGATACCTGTTATTCTACACTGTTGGTCTCACTTTGGGGTTCTGATGATCTTTTAAGGAGCCTTTTTTAGAAATGAGTGTATTTAAGTGTTTTTCTTTGTAAAATCTGTCCTACTTGGAAAATATGATAATTATGAGTGATAATTGCACTTGAAGTTCTTTGAAATAATTATATTGAGTCACTCCATGATTTGAAAGACTGAAAAATATTTCAAAATTGCTTTGAAAATGTTTGAAAATCTTCTTGGCTTTTATGACTCCCCGTGACTTGACCTCCCCTTACATACTGGGGCCAGTCAAGATTTTTCACTATAAAAAATAACTGATCACTTAGGAAAACCCAATTATAGTGTATGTGGAACAATTGTTTTACAATGTAACATCCCACAAGGCAGGAAAGATCTAAAGCAACCGGTTTAACAGGAAAGGTGCTCAGCTGCAATTGGAGTTCAGGATGTTTGTGGTTTGAACCTTCTTGTACTCTCTATTGGTATTCCTCCTGCTTCTTGGCAAGGACACTGTATGAGCTGTACTCCCAATTAATCTTGATTCAGTAATGTCAACAATCTACAGCAATGAACCACAGTGTTTGTGTCTCTTCATAAAGGTCTAGTGCAATTGAGCTTGACATCAATCTCAGGTAGAATTCTCTGGAGAAGTTCAGAGTTGGGGAGGTAGCAGGTGGGTAGCTTTCCATGGAGATTTTGTTAGTAATTTCTATAAAATTGTTTAGGCAATTCAGCCAAAGTTGATTGTCCAACACAATTTTCCAGGACATACACCTCTCTCTCTCCAGTAGAATTTGTCTCATAATAATAAAAAAAAGGAATGAATCCTCATGTCTTTTGCTCACTACTGATTGTAGAGTCTTAGGAGACAATCTGCCTTTCTGTATTCTTTTTCTGCACCTGGAAGGGTCTTCCTAGCCACAACAGACTTGCTATATGTGTATTGTATTAGCTGAACAAATAAGTAAACAAACAATACAATCTAGGATCACAACACTTTTTGTTTTCTCACAAAATTTCTGTTTTTTTTTTTAAAAAAACTTGACAAAGTTCGAGTTCTGGACAATGAATGTCTTTGGTAGCTTATAATATCTTATAGGGCAAACATATACCTTATAGATGACAAAATACTTGACAGAAACAGGCTATACAGAGGACATATTTCATTAGTGATGTTTACAGAGTTTTCAGTGCATGGTTTACTTGCATTGTCTCTTCTGTGTTTTGGTATAAGGTACAACAAAATGGAGGAAATGTGGAGGAGAATATATTTGTCTATCACAGGGGATCCAGGGAGAAGAGAGCAAATTGGGGAGGTAAAGGAAAAGTGGGACAAGGGAAGAGACAGACACAGAGACAGTGAGTACTATCTGAAGCCTCGGACAAGATATAACCTGAAAGACTAGGTCCTCTGAGTCATTCACTTCTTCCCACTGAGACCACTTTTTAACACTTCAATAAACTTCCAAAAAGTCATTCAGTTATGAATCTATCAGTATATTAACCTATTCAGTAAGAGTCCTCAGGAGTCCATCACTTGACAGTGACTAGATTCATAGTAGGAAAAGAAATCATCTGCATTCAAACATTTGAGAAGAACATTGAATATCTTTATTTCTGGGAATGTGATCTTCTACACTGCTTGTTATAAACCTTCAGGCAAAAGTGGTAGCAACTTGAGTTGTATGTTCTTGAAGTTTATTGCAACACGTAAACCCTGGTTTGTGTACAAAAATTGCTTGAAGCAGACCAAAATGTGTCAAAGACAAATCAAAATAATTCAAAAGCTGTTTGTGTCTACATTTAATGTATATATACTGATGAAATTAATTTCTAAAAGTATGTTTAGTTTTCCAAAGTTTTCTATGGGAAACATTATTCTCTAGCAACTAATAGTGATTTCTTACTTTAACTTTTTATTTTTAATGATTTTCATGTCTTTAATACAGATAACTTGACAAATAGTATTATTTTAAGTAAAATAATGACACAGAAAAAAATTGTAAATTTTTGTCAACATGAGCACATGTGAGTAGGAATAACCTGGCTCATATTGTCTTGTTGTCAAGACCTTTGATTATAGGCATCATAACCTTCAGCTGCATTATTGTCACAGCTGTTTGTGAAAATGAAGTGTTCTAGCTACTCACATTAAATGCATTAGTCTAGTTCAAAACAACTAAAGACAATGTTGTCTGTATATGTGCTGTGGGACAATGGTCTTGTACCTTGTAAAGATTTGTCACTTGTATTGGTTTAATAAAATGCTGATTGGCCAGTAGCCAGGGAGGAAGGATAGGTGGGGTGACCAGAACAGGAGAATTCTGGGAAGAGGAAAGGCTCAGTCAGTAGTTGTAACCCAGACCAAGAGGAAACAAGAGGAGAATGTCTCACTGATAAAAGGTATCAAGCCTCATAACTAACACAGACAAGAATTGTGGACTAATTTAATATGTAAGAGTTAGTTAATAAGAATCCTGAGCTAATAAGCCAACTACTTTATAATTAATGTAGGCCTGTGTTTTTCTTTGGGACTGAATGACTGTGGGACTGGGTGGAACAGAAACATTTGTCAACATATATGTCTATCTGTATCTCTGTGTTTGTGTACCTGTATAGAGACAAGAGGTCAACATTAGGTGCTTTCATTCTAGTGCATATGCTTTATACTGAACAAAACCTCTTTCTGCTTTTGCAACAGACTCGTTTGCTATACCTGGAACTTTCTGATTCAGCTATAGTAACTGATCAACAGGCTTCAATGATCCTCCTGTCTATAACCTGAATTCCTAACACAAGGAATATAGTGTAGAACAGCTATGCCAGGGCATTTATGATGGTTTGTGGGGGATCAAACTCAGGTTCATGCTTACAAGGCAAGCACTTTCCAGAATAAGCCATAACCCCTTCCCAAACATAATGTATTTGTGACAATAATTCATCATCACATAACAATATTAATAGCAGTCCTTTGTGAAGCCTCTATATTTATTAGTAGTTGCATTAGATATTTTGCATAGAAAACCATTTTTATATCACAATTAAGTAAGGGTTTTCTAGTGCTTTAGCCTATGATATTGAGACTGTAATTCTTTAGATAATTTGCTCAAGGAAACAGCTGAGCTGTGGCTGGGTCTTCTGTTTCAAGGCATTATAATATGTCTTGGTTTCAAAGGGAACCATAGACTGAACAATAATTGATGGTATAAAAGTCATCCATGTTTGTCATACTTATAGTTACACTAATCAGGTTCTTTTAGGTACAAAGAGTTTGTATCCCGTATATATAGGTAATTTTCAACCACTTCAAAAAAACTGTAGAATATGGCATTTAAATAACTTAGGGTTCTGTTGACATAAAACACAATTGCTCCTGGCAGCACCGATCTATTCCCAAGAGAATGTTTTGCACCAAAGATACTCCACTTGGAACTTGTTTTCTTCTTGGCAAAACTGGCCTTCAGGTAAAAAACTGTCCATGCCTCGACCACTGACAAAATGCATGGTGTCTGTAAAGGACATGCAGGATACAAGAGAAAAGACAGCCGAACCTTGCCATGACAGGGTAAGATGGTTTTGAAAATTATCTGACTCTGAAAATGGCCTGTCAGTTACTCTAGGCTTTAGCCAAAGTTGGTTGCTCCAATGTTGCAAATGAGGCTTTGAGTGATTACTTAGGTAGCCAGTTGTCTGTCATTTATCACACAATTTGGAAGTTGCTTAGTTGTACTTCCTATTTACTCAAGTAATATTATTTCCCTTCTCAGTTCTTCAATGGGGTTGAAGACAAGATAGTTGAAGTTACTTTCCACTCATTAGTTAGCCAAGCTATTTCTAATATAAGACTTAGACTCCTTATGATAGGATAATTATTGAAACATTTAGCATTTGTTTCTTGCTTAATATTGTTTATGCTGACTATAATTATAATTTTTATACTTGTTATATGTTCCTATTATATATAGTTTTTTATTGGGTTTGGAAATCTCTTGTTTAGACAAAAAGGGGAGGTGCTGGGGAAACTCCTTCAGCCAATGAACTTTGAGATGCTGGACCACTTGGGGTGAGATCTTGGGTACTTAAAAAAATCAGATGTAGAAATGTGCATACCTCTCTCTCTTTATGTCTCTTTTGGCCGCTAGATTTGATTCCTGTTCCTCGATTGTGCAGAGGACTGTTCTGTGAGTCTACCTCTAAATAAAGAACCCTTAATTTACTCAGTTTTGAACTAATGTGGGACTACTTTATTGCATTCATCTAGAGTATTGGGTAGCATGCTGGCACACTTGATTCTGAACACATTCACCATTTCAGAAAATAAAAATAAAACTACAATGCTTAGCTTCTTTCTGATTTTAAATATAGTTTATTATGAAAATATTATAGCAAAATCATCATATCTCTGACAAATTCAAATATAGACAGATTTTAAATAATGTTAGGTTTCTCTCATCTATCTGTTCAAATTTTGCACTGAACTTAATGCTTTTTAGGTCCAAAGATTGAGTCTTTTATGTTCTTATAATATAA
The DNA here is from genome assembly GCA_001685075.1 of Bramus lutescens. Lineage (NCBI taxonomy): Eukaryota > Metazoa > Chordata > Mammalia > Rodentia > Cricetidae > Bramus > Bramus lutescens. The sequence goes on along the minus strand of LOEQ01009966.1, from coordinate 15,868 downwards.
TATGAGTTTTATTATACTTGAGAAATATCTTAGCCCAATAAAAGTCACTGAAATCTGATTTCAAATGACTGCAATGTGGATCATCACAGAAAACATACAGCTGTAATGATGTCTGCTAAGTTCAGGGTTCTTTGGGACAGTAAGGAACATGTGTTCTACTTCCCTCAATTGCTGTCCTTTTATAATGAGTAATGAAACTTAAACTACTATTTTGACAGACTGAAAGTATATCTGCATTCATCTCATCTACTGGCTAATGTGGCATTTCAAGTCTATTTTATTGCTTAAGGAATATTTTATCTCATTTTCTTATGATGTAAATAGTGAGAAGAGATACCATAAGATCTGTGAGTATGCTATAGATCCTATAGATATAGACAAAAAGAGCAACAAAGGCACAACCATCTATCTGTCAAGTGCCTTCAGATAGAAATGGTTAAGTATTAAAAAGGAATTTTGAAAGCTCTGATAAAGATTCCCTTTCCAAATTATCAGCTAGGGTGGAATATGTTCAACGTCGCATATTTAGAAGAGAATGCATAAACACAATGATTTTCCCAGTGGCTTTTCAGACACTGAAAAGCATACAAGCCTCCTTGTCTTAAAAAATCATAATAATAAGTCAGCATGGAGCACTGGCATTCTGCACTTGAGCACTTCCAGGAGATGCAGAGGATCTGAGGTACATTCTTGCAGTGGAAAGCATCTAGAAGTGGCTGATCTTTCTCACATTTTGATAGATGTAACCTAATCACAAGGACTGGAAAAGGTCTGCATTTAAACATGCATGCTAGTTTGCCATTGTTGTGTGACAAATGACATCAAGATGAGTTCTTTTCTGTTTTGTGGCAACTATTTTTTACTAGAACAAAGATGGCAAGAAGAGAGGTCTTTTACTGACATCTGAAAATTGTTGATGTTTTCACAAGCGCTACTAAATATAGAAATTAAGACACCTGCTCACACTTAGTTTTATCAGAGTAATGTAGAAGCCACAGTTCTAGAAACAAATGATTCTAACTAGCAACCAGGTATTAAATTAGCTATCATCTAATAAAAAATAAGCCCTAAATTATTATTCTTCACTCAAGGTGGCATTCAGGAACTCCCAAAGTCTCATACACTGTTTAATCTTTTGCTTTCAATGTTAGTAGTTCTAAATTGCTTGCAACAACAGCTTAAGAAAATATGGGATGGGATGTGACAACCCTTATTGTATTTTCATACATGATGAATATGATGAAATCTTGTAGCCGTATCTAAAATCTTAGATGTGGTGACATTGTCAATTAAAGTAAAATTATGCTGGATGAATATAGTTTAGCCAGGCAAATTCTTGAAAATAAAATCAAGGAATCAGACCAAAGTAATGAAGATGCTTACCTGTGATATGTATGAAGTATACAAGCAATACAGACATTATACAATATCAGACACAATGGATAGCTCTAGAAATGTAAAAACTTTAATCCCAAATCCTGGGGCAAGCACACGGAGTCACAGATGAGATAATCCAGGTAGCTTAGAGGGACCCTGCACAAAATCAGTTTGAAGAGCACTTAGACCTTAACCTACAGAAATTTCAAGAAACTCAGTTTGATGTCGTTTGTCATACAACAATGGCAAACTAAGACTGATACTATGTGTTCTTCCATAAGTTGTATTTTAAACCATATACTGACCTTAGAAACTGTTAATATGCACACACCACACACATATGACACAGACTTTCATTATGCATGGCTCATTGAGAGTTAGACTTATTCACCACACATTTAGGATTTGTTTTTAAATTGATTTACTGATGAGCTACAGTATTTAATTTTATAGTATGTATTTTAAAATTATTTTTGAGATTTTCATACAATTACAACATTCTTGCTACCATTTTTTCTTTTGCAAATTCTTTTATATAGGCCCTCATGTTCTCTTTCAAATTCATAAATTCACTGACAATTTTTAATTGTTGTTGTTAGTGTGTACATATGTGTTTGTGTGTATCTGTGTGTTTCTAAACACGTAAATACAACCTGCTCAGTCTGTATAATATATTTGTCATTATATAACCAATTTTATGCTCTTCCATGGGTAAGATTATTCCTCCTGCTCTCAGTATTCCTTACCTGACCAAAGACAATTGTCAAGGGTTGAGGCCTCCTCTTGTCTTGGTCCACATTGACCTTTTTATTGCTGCAATCTTTGTTCAGGTCTTCTTTAGGTAGCCATGTTGGTGAGTCTCCATCCATATAGATTTTGTGACATTTCAAGAAGACACAATTTCACATCAAACTCCCTGTTACATTGACTTTTACAATCTTTCTGCCCCCTCTTCTGCAATGATCTCTGATCAATGATCTTATATGCAGGAATTGTGTTGTAGAAGTATCAGTTGGGGATGGAGTATTCATCTATTTAAATTGGTTGCGTCTTTCAGTAATGATTTCCATTTGTAGCAAAGAGAAATTTCCTTGATTAAGGTTTAGGATAGTAAGCTCAATTAGAGAGCTGTTGGTTTAAGTATTCTTGCCAATACTATAACCTTGAGATTATCTCGTCTTATTGGTCATTGTTCTGGTCCACAGGCATCATAGCTGGATAAGACTGTTAGTTGCATTCCAATGAAAGCTTAAATGAGCACAGCGTGAAAGATAATGTCCAGGGAGGTGGTTTTCAGGTAAGATCAAGTTTGGGAACTTTGGTCCTATGACAAAAAATATATGGTGTTTTCAACAATATGAACTTACCTTCTACCTTTGATTGGCATCTAGGTGTTTTTCTTGGATGGTCTATAGTTCTTCAAGAGAGCATTGTCAGTGAAGATGATGGGTAAGGATGTCACTAATAATATAAATCCTTATGGCACTGTAAGACATCCTTACTATTGTTTTACCCTCTTCCGTTTCTCTGCATTTATCTCCCTCCTTTCTAAGTAGAGCCCCCGGGTTTCCCACTTCCTTCTTCATATGTACCTTGGTATTTCCTCTGGTTTGCCCCCTCCACCTGCACAATTGTCCTTTTTACTTTCTGGTATTTCTGCGTAATTCAGGATCTATACTTACATGTAAAGATTTGGAGCCAGGATCTGCAAATAAGAGAGCAAATACACCATTTTCTCCCTGGGTCTAGGTTACCTCATTTAGCATGGTATTTTATCTTTTCCATATACTTACCTGCATATTTCTTGATTTCATTTGTCTTTACAGCTGAATGAAATTCCACTGTGTATATGCACCACATTTTTAGTGCCCATTTATCAGTTAAAATATATTTAAATGAAGACTCTGGGAAGGGTCTTAAAGCACTTTTATGACAAGTTCTGAAAGAGTCCAAGCTTTCCCTGATGAGGAGAAGATGGTCCTTTGCTATAACATCTAATACTATCTGTGGCAAAAGAAAAGACAGGATCCAGAATCCAGAGTGAATCTAGGTTGACATCCAATACTCTTTCCCTTTTACACACCGTCTCAGTTGCTTTATCAGTTTCTCCTTCAGCATGCCATTAGAGGGGGCCAGCCTATTAGCATCCACGGAGTTATACTCCATCCTTAATTTCCTTGCTATACATATGCAAAGAAACATGAGGTCAAAGAGGAAATATTTTCTAAATAGTTTATTCTCTTGTCCTGCTTCGTCATTTCTTCTCTCTATTCTTCTGCTAGCATCATTGGTGTATAACCCATTATCAACTAGCTTATTCCATTCATCTTTCATTTTCTGTCCACACATCCTCCATGAAACACTCTTTCATTCTGTATCTATCATCTCTTTTCTACCTATGATCTCTCTATTTATCATCTATATTTCTATCAATCATCTGTCTTCCATATATCTCTCATCTTGAGTTGTATTATTGGCTTTCATTATTTAATCAATAATTTTTATTTCCTCAATTCATCCTCCATGCGCAGTTTTGAGGGTGAAATCAAGAAGTCTATATGGCAGTAACTTGTGTAAATAGAATATCAACAATTTTTTTCTTCTTAAACATTTAAATGCCATTTGTTTGAAAAAAGCTTGGTAACATGAGCATGTGGATCTAGCTAAGATTATGAATTTTAAGTTAGCCTAGGCTATGCAGTGAAACTCTGCCATGAATATTTACTGTACCCAGTGGAATAAATTTATGAAAATAGAATTAATGTGGTTGTGTTATAGGGAAGCCTTATTATGGGTTGTACCCTTAAGATCCAAACTCATTTATATGACAAGAATTGATCTCACATTTATTATCACATGCATTTTTCCAAACTATATTCATATAGATAGAAATCGTTAAAGCTTAATGAAATTCAGAAATGATTTTCTGCTGCACAAATAGTTTTGTATTATCAGAACTCTTATTTTTAATATTTAATTATTTAATTTGATCACTATAAGCCTAGATTGACAGAGCCTCAAGTCCTACACTGTCATCCCTCTGGAGTTATAAAAGCAATTATCAAAATGTTTCAAAAACTTTCAAGTAATCATCAGAGATTTTTTTTATTGCCACATACTATGAATACATTAACTGTTAGCATTTCTTTTTTCTTTTTTCACTTCCTAAACTTTAGGTATTCAGTTGTATGAGAATTGTTGAGTGCTGGTCCATGCTAGACATACTTCAAGGTATGAATGATATAAATTGCCATAAAAGTATGCTGGGTGTATATCAATCTCAGCTTGTCAATTACAGGCAATGACTAAGAGAAAGAAAACAAATAGATGATACTAAGAAGTGTGACAGAAATCCTTGAAGACTTTTGTAAATTAAGAAGCTTCATCACAATGCTTTGTGCAAAAGCTAAGATGCTAAAATCAAGGGGAGACCTGTATTTTATTTGTGTGCTATCAAAGCAAAAATCCTGCACTCAACAATAAAAGGTGCTAAGAGTTTGTAGCAATTACAGACATGAACACAGTCATGAGTCACATCAGCATTAGAAAATGCCTGTTTAAATCTTAAAGTGTGATTCTAGGTAAGCTTTTCTCATTTTTTTAAGAATAAATTATTTCAAAATGATAGCTCCTGATTCTCTGTGGGCTCTAATGGATTTTCTAAAAA
>LOEQ01009966.1:0-10808 GCA_001685075.1 Bramus lutescens | reverse complement strand
AAAGCAAGGCTGTCAGACTAAAGCAATCACCATAAAGGTCTTTTCGTTCTCAAGGGAGATCAAATGGGCCTTCCTCAATGCAGAAATCGTGTCTGTTTATAATACATTATAAACATTCAAGTGGATGTGACCACAACACATTTGTCTCTGTAATATGTTTCCATATGCGACTTTGACTTAAGTCACTTGGTTTTGTTTTCACTTCTAACGTGAAACTTTCTAAGGAGATATTTATTGACCCAGCATGGTTTTTAATCTAACTGGATGCCTTCCTTTATTTTCTCTTAATATTCTCTTTATACTACGTTTTGACCGGAAGGGAAATCTCAGGAGACCAGAAAGCACTGAGAATATTGAGAGTCTTCAATCCATTAGCAGTGCAGTCAGATTCAGGGTGATTTTCAATTCTTATGCCTGAATCTCAGAGCAAACTCATATGCACACACTGAAAAATATAATATGCTTTATAAAAATAAAGCTAAAAATGACTTTTGCTTTTCGTCCTTTGGTCAAGAAATTAATTTTTGTTTTGTTCCATCAAAACCACACACACACACACACACACAATTTTGATAGGGATTCCTAGAGAATTACTAATAGGGGCTTAATCTTGAGCAGGCTTTATTTGTTTAAGTCAGGCCTGGGACTGATGGCTCAAAAGCCATTTATCAGAAAATATGCCCTGTGTCCACTGTCGGCAAGGGACAGACACTTTTGGCAGTTTCAATGGGACTGAGAGCCTCTTTCAGTCCCAGCTGCTGCTAGCCAGTCCAAGTGCCACTAACAAACACAGGGTGGTATATTGACCTTGTGGTAATTGAGGTTATGAAAAGGCTCTTGTTCTGAGAACTGGCGAATGCAGGCCTCTCCCTGAGGAACTCTGGAGCAGGGCAGACCTGCTAAAGCGCTGAACTGCCCAGGACCTTCACTCAGGGACTGCCCCAGGTCAGGTCAGGAAGCCGCCATGGTTAAGGACCCTATGCAGGAATGGCAGGTGGGCAGGCTGACCTAAAGTCGGGAGTTCTTTACATCACTGGCTGTGTGTGATTTCCTATGTCTGTGCAGAGATCAGAGAGTGGAACTGAAGTGTGGTAGCTGTTTTCCCTCGTGCCACGAGGAAACATTCTCTTCCTGAATATTAGGCATCTCGTTAAAAGTCAGTGTGTGGTGACCGCAAATGTTGACTGGAGCAGGGGGCTGATGCGACTCCTGAAAAAGCGGGAGATTTGCTAGCGAATCTGGCTCAGAAAGACCACAACTAAATTGTTCCTCCGTCACCACACTGTCAGCCATGCTCAGAGTCAGAAGTCAAGTCACCAGGGCAAACTACCAGGTTGAGTCTAGTTCAACGAATCACATGACAGGATTGTCAGAAAGGGGCCTTCCTTCCTGTCACACACTTATGTTGCAAACCCGAAGTGAGGCTATGAATTATTTTTAAAATTACTAAAAATTAACGGACATGAAAGTTATTAACAGTTCAATGAGTGTTAAAAGGTCAGATCAAATAAATATGCAGGCCTGGCTTTAAGGATCCCAAAGCATGCATAGAAACAAGACAGGCATCCCTCTTTGGAATATTTTATTTTACTTTCAAAAGGAATATAAAGCATTATTCAGCAATTATCAAGGCAGACAATAGTCTCAAGTAATCCAGGTAGGTTGTGCTCCAACGTGATAGATAGCTAAGAGAGACCTGATCTTTCTGCATCCACTTCCCCAGTACTGGTAGCTGTGTCCCCCACACCCAACACGTGCAGTCCTGAGGATAAAACCTAGTGTCTTCTGGACAGTAAGTAACTACTGACCTACATCGCCATCCCTATTGTGCGTGGTTAAAAAAAGAGTGTTTGTTGTTGTCAAGTCACACCTGGTGGTCATGGTACTTTAACAAGGTGCAGATGCACAAAATTGGTGACACCAGAAACAGTCAAAGCCATGCTGGACTATCAGACTGAGCTTATTTTATGTTGGGACAAACATAATTAGTTATTAAAGAAATAGGTTGTAGTGACTGAGGATCTGAGAAAGTAGTGCCTACAACAAAGAAATTTAGGATGAGGTGGATAGAGAATCCCTTTATGACTCCCGTTGGATATAGTTTTTGTACAATATTACCTTAATATGAGAAATTATATGCTTAGTTGGAATATTTGAGGAAATAGAAGCTATTTGAGGCCGTCTGTTTCTAGCTTATTTCTCTGGAAGCCATGTTACCTCTGTGGTCAAGATTCACTCACTGTACTGCCATATGAGATTTTCATGGGCTCCCCAGAGAAACTTGATAAAGTTCAGGGGCCACTTTCACAGTCGTTGATAAGAGCTTGCCATATTTCACATGGGTCTAAGTCAAAGCTGAGCTCAGGATATTTGAATGTGTTTTCTATTAAAATAGTTGGTGCATTTAATTGTTAATATTGTTAATGGTTAAAATAGTTTAAAGCTTTATTATTCTGGGAACCAGGTTAGCCAACACTGCAAACACTCTTGTGAGTGTCAGATTTTTCTGCGGTTCATTATCCTCTTTGATGAAGACAGTTTTAGTACCAAATTAGAGAAATGAACGTTCTCAGAGAGTTCTGACATGTTATTTAGGTGTGTATGATGGTGTGTGTCCATGTATACATACATATTATACATATATATAACAATGGAATGCGCAAATACTAACACTATCTAGAACTATGGATGATAATGTTTCTATTTATATTACATCGTGATGTAAAATAATTTTGTTTACAGGAAACTTCAATAATCCCTTATAAAGCATCAAATTTATTTTCTCTAATAACCTAATTTGAATTAGATACTTCATAATGCAATCCAGTATTACACAGACTACAATAAGATTATAAATGTTTAAACTATAAAATAACATTATTTCTTTTACATTGTATCTCTAATATTGTTATAAAGGACATAGTATAGCTCATGGATAAATAATTATTGTTATCTATTTACTCTGAAATAACATTCCTATATTGCTGTTTAATCAGGATTACTAACTATTTTATTTTGATTTGGTTTGTTCTTAGATATGTTTTCATTATGGAGTTCAGACAAGGCTGGAAATAAAAGCTTCCCTGCTTCAGCTTCCCCAGGACTAGGATTATAGGTGTATGATCATGCCTGCTAACCACAAAACCAATTGTTAGCTTAATATGAATGACTCTGCAGGTAGAATTAGAAGGAAATTGAGTACACTATCTTATGGTGTTAGTTTATGGTTTTGAACGCAAACAAAATTTTACCAATATTTTAAAAATTTGTTCTGTACTAGTGAAATTTGGTTGTTTTATGAGGGCTCACTTTTGCTCAACCTGAGTTATTACAAGATCCCCAAGCATCACGAAGTCCTTCGCAATACACTAATAATGATTTCCTTTGCCATTTTCAAAAGTTTTGTTAGACTAGGGGTTTGAATACTGATTATCTTGATTACTTTTGCTTTTGTTTCCTGGGAAAGAAATCACAGATATGGGTCCTCTAGTTTGATTGCCTTTTCACCAAATTTTCCCATAACCTTTTTGTAATTATCTTTCTTTATCAAATTCGTATTTTTCAGGTTGTTTCTGTTTTCTTTAATTCCCACTTTAATAGTATTAGCATTATATATACGTACTAATTAAATGTATTAGTAGTTAAAAACAATGGCTACTTTTACAGTTGAGCCTCATTTGATCACTAACAGCTCTGTAACAATGCACAACCTTCTGTAACTCCAGTTCCACAGTTTCCAATGCCATCTCTTGGTCTCCAAAAGCGCTGCACACACATTGTGCACTTACATACATGCAGACAAAACATTCACAGCGATAAAATTAAATGAAAAACTTGATCTTAATGGTAGTGGTGAATGTTTTTAATCCCAGCACTTGGAAGGCAAAGGCAGGCGGATCTCTATGAGTTCGAGGCTAGCCTGGTCTACAAAGTGAGTTCCAGGGCAGCCAGAGCTGTTACACAGAAAAACCCTGTCTTCAAAACCAACTAACCAACAAATAATCTAAAACAATAATAAAAATAAATAAATAAAAACTTATAAAATTACTTTTGTTTTGAGCCAGAATTATCTTAAATTATCTTTAATGTCTTTTAGTCCTCCACAATTTTAGATCCATTCTTATTTTGTTAACAATTTACCAGTGTTCATGTTTTTAGACTATTATGTTGTGTTTATCTATATACCAGATTCCCTAAAGACAAAATTTGAGAGATATTTGAAAAAATATTTTTTCTCTTTGAATTTTAATAATATCCCTAAAAGAGCTATATTTATAATGTAATAGTTGTAGATAGTTTTCACCTTAATCCAAATTAAAGAGTGAAACCTATGAGCTAATCATTTAAATAGGGAAATGTGAAATATATGAAGTTATAATCTCTCAAGCATTGTACAACAGCTCTTTCTTTCCTTCAACCAGTCTGTTTAAAACGTTACCTAATGCTGTTGTTTGAAAGGCAGAAAAGAAGCACATACACGTGATAGCTTAATATCACAAATTATGTGAAATAAGATTAAAAATGGAAGCAATAAATCCTCAGGACATGTTTTAAAAGCACCTTCCTTGGGCCACTGGAAATAAATCTGATCATTATTGTGAAATACAATTTAAGCTGCAAATAGCCTCTTATAAGTTCAAATGCTTTTGCTGGAAAATAAATATCCTTTTGCTCTCTTAAGGGACATATAGAGAGGTACACACACATATGTTGCATATACAGTGTTTACACTAATGTGTATACAGCTAGCGTTTGGGCAGAAAGCGATAACTCCTGTTATGGTCAATGCTTTAGGTCTTCCTTAGACATAGTTTTAGTAAATGACCGTCACCATTCTTGGATGCAGAATATAAGAAGACCTTCTGTCTTTACTCTCTTTACTCCTCCTTGGTCATAATTTACACATTAACAGTACCATATGAAATTATGAATGAAAGATAGAATAGTGGATTTCAGGCATATTGCCTACATTTTTGTTACGAGCAACACTCCTGTAAACATGGGGATCTCTTCTCAACGCAGACTGCCATGCTTCATTGAACCACATAATTTTACCTAATTAATTAATTAAAATAAGCATTATGCAGCTTCCTCTCCCACTCCTTTTTGTTTAGCTCGACAAATGCCAGTAATCATATTTAGAGTGTCCTAAGTGGACAGCACATTAAATATTCATTTTGGTAGTCCTCTGTGCAACCAGGTGCAGCTCCTGCTACTATTTTCGGAATTAATATTAATTTTATTGATAAGAACTCACCTCCCAAAATCAAAGTATACTTCTTAAGAAACAGAATTAGTCGAGTTCATTAAAATGTTTGTTGTGCCAGAGAAGTCGTTATGTTAGTTAATGCCTATCAACTTGTGTGACTCTTACCAAACCTTTCACAGAGTCTCTGAATTGCTTCATTATATACAGTAATCTAACTTCTAACTCAGCAGCCATTATTATTTGTAAATATTTCTCTCTTATTTTTTCCACAGAAACAACTGTGAACAGGGTGAGTCCTCAGCTCTCTCAGTTTTTGTATTACAATGACATAGTAAGAAACCAATGATTTCCTTGAAAGACAGTCTTAGATGATTCATTAGCAGGGCCACCCATATACAACTGGAACTGTTAACACCTGCAACCAGTCTCAGGTATAGCTCAGCAAGTGGCATCGTAATCATTTTGTACACTGAATCCATGTCAACTTTTAGAGAGGAGGGCAACTCCTCATAGAATGTTCTGTGAAGTGCAACATGTAAGCATGCACAACCCAGCATAACTCACGAGCCCATCATAAGATCTTGACCTCAGAAATACTTAGGCTCCAAGCCTATGCATTTTCCTGATTAACAGGCAGACTAGCAACAGGAAAACCAATTCTAGAAGAATTCCATTGGAATTGGAAGTGTGTCTCAGCAGTCAAGATCACAGGCTGCTCATACAGAAAACCTGGGTTCTGTGTCTAGCATCCATGTTGTATGGCTCTCAGCCACCTTTTTCTCCAGTTATGTAGGCTTTCTTCAGGGTTCCTCTCACACACACATGTAAGTGGTGCACATAAACTCATGTAGGCACATGCATGTATATTAGATAAAATTAAAATGTTAAACTTAAGGATTATAGCAGGAATAGGTTAATTTCATGTGGAGACAAGGTTTTTAATTGATGGGGCTTAGCATTTCGCATTTCAACACCCTTCCTTCTATTTGTTAACTCCTATTAACAGTTCCTACCTTATAACTGAGTTTCACTTCCAGACAGATTTAAAATCACACTGCATACAGTTTGCACAGATGGCTAGTCAGACAGGAAGCAGGCATTCCTGAGGCCAGAAGCCAAGCTGAGAGGCAGCTTTCACCAACAATGTCAGGGGAGGCTGCTGTCTTGGTCCCCAAATGCTCTCCCTCGTATGATCTAACTAGTTCCCCAAGGGAGCATGCTGTTCGGGAATACTACACTCATGTTACTGATCCAAAGAAGCTCAGTGATGATTGACAGGAAGTATTACCTGTTAGATACCATATTTTGTGGAACATTTTCATACTACTAAACCTCTCGGTAGTAACATACTCTAACTTCCTTGTCCATAGTCCCCAGAGTCTCTCTTACATGTCAATTATCCCCGACATAGCAATGCCTGGCAAACAGACTAGCTATATGAAGCCAGCCTATTATTAGTACTGAGTGTTTACCCTTTATGCTTGTGTGCGTTTGTTTTAACTGCAACAAAACAGTAGGAATCCAAGCCAGACTTAGAAGCAGTTTCCAAATGTCATAGTGAATGAATGTACCACATCTAGGTGTTATATTCTGCAAATGGGATAAATGTTTCCTTCCTTTGGCACATGAGAGATCAGGCCCACTATTTTCACACTCTGATGTAAAGCAAAGTTTAATGGAAGCTTTGAATCATTCTTAGAATATTCACTATTCCATTCTGACAATACGTTCTGTTGTGTATACTTTGGAAACTGCCAATGGTAAGATGAAGTGATGATTTACTTTCTGCTTCATCTGTTCAATAAAACAGCAAAACAAACTGTTTTCAAAGTGACCAATATTACTTATACTAATGACAATTCGTTTACGCCATAACTTTTACTCTTTTACAATGATAAAAATTAATTTCCAGTTGGTTACAATGAGGTAGTGCTCTCTTAAATATGTTGATTGTCATTTTCTCGCTTTCAAATCTTATTTCTTGTAATTTTAGATATTTTATAATTATTTTCCACTATGGAATACCGAACAAGGAAAAAAGTAAAGAGAGAAAGAACAAGAGAAGAAACTAGAAAAGTGAGCAAATTATCTAGTTTCTAGAAGGGTACATTTACATATTTAGAATAACACAGGATCTGAAGCTGCCAAACAAAATAGATGTTAGGCTTTAAGAGTGTTTATTTAATTTATTTTATTTATATATTTGTATAAATGTATACAGAGTATGGTCCTGTGAGTGAAGTCTCTGGAAAGCCCAGAACTATAGGATATTCCTGGTGGAGAGAATCTACAGGATTGGTTGTAGAGGCTGGAAATTGAACTCAGAGGCTCTTCATGAGTGGTATATAGTATTAAACACAGAGCCATCTTCCCACTCTCTTATTTAAATTCTTAATAAATAAAACTAAGTTGTAATATTAATTTTGATATTAGCTACAGTGCATTTCAAACACCTATACCCAGAGGCCCAGGGAAGTCTACCTATCATTGCAGAAAGACCAAGTTGTTTATTGTTATTGTTTTTGTTTTTGAAAGAACTTTTCTTTGGGAATGAAAATGAAAACAGAATTAATGGTAATTTTTTTATCTACATCAGAAATGAATACATCAGTAGTTTTGTGTATAGAGAGTAGAGAAATTAATTTGCACTCTGATGATGGTGAGGAGAAAATGGTCCCGGAGCTTCACAGATTGCTTAGCACTACCTCCTCTTTGGTCTTAAAGCAGAGATTGCTTTTTCCAATCCACTTTATATAAGCGTATTAGTTTTGGCTGCCTTCCACAGAAGACTGTGCTGTGCTGTAGCACTGACATCACATATTAAGGAGACACTAATTTTGTCTTAGGAGAAAGACATGAACTCCTGGATCAAAGCCTACATGTAGTAAGGCTGTGGTTAAACAGAATACACCAAAGAGACAAAGAAAAGAAACACATGTGCCAGTTTCCCTTGCTGCTCTACCAAAGGAATATCCATACCTTTGGCTTATGGAGACACCAGTTCTGAAAATAGTCTCCCTGGGGTAGAGTTGGAGTTAATAAGGCAGACTTCTTTCTGCAAGCTCCACAAGAGGATTATGGCTTTGTCTCTTCCAAATTGCAAGAGCCGTTGTTATGTGGGACCTCCTGAGCTCTTGGTTTTATCATTGAAGAAAGAAAGGCATGGCCGTGATTTCCTTAAACCACCTTCTTTAGTCCTCTCTCTCTACTTTCCTCTTCCACTTTTTATATCCAGGGATTACATGAATACATATGCATATCACAAAACAATCTTCTTATTATAAAATTATTAATAAATTACTAACTTCACCTGTGACTTTAAATCTCTCTGGAAAGCAAATATAACCCCAGGTCCTGGAGTTAGAAGTCTATTTCTATTATAATCCAACATTTAGAATTCTACAGGATTACATGGAGCATCATGCTAACCTCAGTTTTCAGGCCACAGTGACTTTTCTAGGACACATTCTGAGATTCTTAGTTTTGAGGTATATTTTTCCACTTGCTTTGCACATAAGAGGAAAGAAATTCCAGAGAAGACTGAAGGAAGCAGTTTCCAGAAGGTGAGGCTGAATGTCAGTGCATTAGTATCAACATATTTTGAAAAATAGGAGTTTTGGAAGTTGAAGACCATACAGAACTAATGTAGTAGAGGTAAGCCAGGTCTGTCTCAAGCACATTATCCTAGACTTTATTGAGTGGCTGGTCATGGAAGGTGAGGGAATCGAGAGGCAGGCAAGCAACAAGACACTATCTGATGTGGAAAGTCCTTCTATGTGTTTCTTTTATTGACTAACTGATGTGAGATTCCCCTCTGTATGCTGTGAATACCATTGGTTGATCAAAGAAATTGCTTTGAGCCTATAGAGGAACAGGGCAGGACTTAGCTGGGTGGGGAAAACTAAAATGAGTGCTGGAAGAAAGAAGGTGGAGTCAGTGAGAATTGATGAAGCCCCACAGGAGATAGACAGTGGAAATTTATCAGGTAAGCCACAGCCTCTTGGCCATACACAGATTAATGGAGATGGGTTAATTTAAGATGCGAGCTAGGCAGAAATATACTAAAGCTATTAGCCAAACAGTATTGCAAATAATATGGTTTCTGTGTGATTATTTCGAGGCTGAACAGCCAGGAACAAAACAAGTGGCCTGTTACAAGTTGGTGCTCCAACGTGTGCTAGCTAAATACACATAAAACCTGAGAGGGCTTGGAAAGAATTCTAAACACCAAATATAAAAATTTAGCAGCATTTTTTTTTCTGAATGGCTTTGCTTGCTGGTGGCATGTTGCAGCTTTTTTAAGACAGGTCTTACTGATTCAGCAGTAGCAGAAAAAAAGCCATGCAGTTTTACAGCCTTTTGGGCCATGCTGCCAAAAAAAATTAGGACTCTTTCTGGAGGTTCAGCTAAGGAGCACTTAAATGGGGTTTGTGAACAGAGTGCTCCAACTTACTTAAGGGCAACACAGACCTGCTGAGACTCGATCCTGGATCTGGGGTGAAGAGAATGGCTCTCAGAGGCAAAGAATGGACCTCTTCCAACATGTTAAACTAGGCAGAGCCAAAAGGCAAAGCAGTCTTAGTCATAGTAATGTTGCATATTTTATTAAGAGGCACTTCTGGTCAGAATAGGATTACAGGTATGCAATAAAGACAAATTCAAATGAAAAAGACCTCAAAATGGGTCACAGGATTTGATAAATGCACATGGGCTTGAGAGAGAGAAGGAAAAGTGCATAGAGAGTTAGAAAAAGAAATTTTTTTTGAAAAATAAAACAAAGTCTTAAAAAAGACAGAGTACAGTATTTGATTAAAAGCAGTAAAGAAAAATAAGCCATGTAAAGATAGGAAAAAAACACAGAGAGTCTGGATTATGTATATTATTGTGGTTTCTTTGAATTCTTTGACTGAGAAGGAGCTATGCCACCAACACATATACTTTAAAGGTATCTTGTCTTCAAATTTTGAATATAAGGATATGTTGCTTTTAAAAAGAGGTTCTCCTTTTGTTTTCATAGAAGATGAGAACCTGTGGATTTATTACAGAATAATGTGGTTCGATGGACCAAAATCCCCTGATAGGTCATTGTAAATATCCCCTAAAAATTACTTTGTCCAACAAGCAGGAAGCAGTTTGGAGAGGTCTACACCTAAATTCCCAAATAGTGTTTATAAATGTTTGTATACATTTAAAGTGGGATATAATATAGATATGAATAATGTGCATTGGTACGGATCTTGGTCTATTAATATGTTTTTCTGTTCTTGATTAAGGTATTATTATTATGTAGTTGATTTAAAAATGTAATGTATAATTTAAAAACACAGGGTTACAGAGAGTCATCTATAATAGTCAAGTTTCTAGTCATGTTTGTTAGGTTTTCTAGATATATAGAGATATAGTTCACTTAGATAAATATTCTTCAGATCATTCAGACACCTTCAGAATATGGCATTTAAAATTTTTTAAGAACTTAGGACTTTTCATGACAGTGAGATACATCTGCTCTTGACAGTACCAGTAACTTCAAAAGGAACATAGGTACAGAAGAGGCTCCTTATGGAGTTTGCTAGCCATTTGGGAAAGAAACTGCTCTTGC